>CM076578.1:707890068-708166531 GCA_034641835.2 Pinus albicaulis
TAGAGTATAAAGGAGAATTCTCAAGTTTTTCGGGGCTACTAACCAGAAATTTCATTTGTGCTTCCCTGTACAATCTTCTAAGTTGGCCAAAGATCGGGATTGTGGCATAAGCCCCATCCATCTGCATCATTCCTTGTAGCTTGGCTCCCCATGATCTTGATAATAACATGCCATACTTGGGTGGTACATCTGCCACCACAAGATTTGTTGTGTAACCAGCTCCAAAAATAGAAGAAAAAGATATAAACGCCTTAGAAATAAGCCACTTCGAGGGGGAAACCTCCAATACATTACATAAATGAACAATTCTTGGATGATACAATTTACAAAACCTCCTTTCTATATATAGGAGTCCATGTGGCCATAATTTAATCCTAGTGGGCCACAATGTAATCCTAGCCGACCTAACAATAATAATTTAAGGGCACAATAATAACAAAATGGGGGTTACAAGGGTACAATAATAACAATAAGGGGTTACACTAACAAAAATAAGGGACTATACTAGTAATATAGGGACCTAACATGCCCCTCTCCTTCAAAAAAGTGTTGTCCTCAATGCTTGAGTAGCTCTGAGTGCTTCTATGTAAAATTCTCATCCTCCATGTAGAATCTTCAGTGGGTAAGTTCTTCCACTTGATGAGATACTCTGAAATTGATCGATTCCGTAGTTGTCGAGTTCTTGTTTCCATGACCGCTTCTGGTTCCAATATGATTTGTCCTTCCTCATCAAGTTCTGGCAATATTGTTTGAACTGGAAGATTTTCACCTATAACCTTCTTTAAGCATGAAACATGGAAAACTGGATGTACTCGCGAAGAAGCAGGAAGCTCCAATTTGTATGCCATAGAACCAATATTTTGCAATACCTTGTAAGGACCATAGTACTTTGGTGATAATTTATTATCCTTCTTAGCTTGCTTGAGGGACATTTGTTTGTATGGTTGTAGCCGTAAAAATACCCAATCTCCTACATCAAAACTTCTCTCGCTGCGATGTTGATCTGCCTGTTGTTTCATTTGATTTTGTGCCAAATTCAGGTTATCCTTTAAGAGTTGGAGAACTTCTTGCCGATGCTCGATGTGATCTTCCACTGCTTGAACCTTCGAATTTTCCCTTAAAGATGATGTGATGGATGGTGGATGATATCCATAAAGTGCCATAAATGGGGTCATTTTTGCTGCAGTATGGAAGGAAGTGTTATACCACCATTCATCAAGAGGTAACCACTTGACCCATTGTGTTTGTTTATCAGATACAAAACAACGAAGATATCCTTCCAAACATTTATTTACTATCTCAGTTTGACCATCGATTGAGGATGATAAGATGAGCTATGAGCTAATTGAGTACCCAAACAAGAAAATAACTCCGTCCAAAAATTTCCAGTAAAAATGGGATCTCTATCGCTCACAATAACCCTTGGGCTTCCATGTAGCTTTTGAATTCTATCCATAAATGTAGTAGCAACCGTACTTGCTTTAAATGGATGAGATAATGCACAAAAGTGTGCATACTTGGTAAGTCTATCAACTACCACCATGATGACATTCTTTCCTTCAGACTTAGGTAAACCTGTGATAAAATCCATTGAAATCTCCTCCCAACGCTGACTTGGAATGGATAAAGGCTGTAGAAGTCCCGGGGTCTTAATTGTCTCCACTTTATTCTGCTGGCAAACCAAACATTCCGCCACAAACTTTTGAATATCAGATTTAAGGCCATCCCAAAAAAATCTTTCTTCACCCTGTGGTAAGTTTTTAAAAATCCCGAGTGTCCTCCTAAAGGAGAAGTGTGCAATTCCAGAAGAATCTTTTGTTTTAGTTGGGAATTCTTACAAAGATATAAGCGATCTTTGTACCATAAGGAATCATTTTTCCAACTAAATGTATCAGATGTACTAGGATCTTGCCGCAACTTTTGAATGAGTGTCCATACATCTTTGTCCTTCTTCCATTCATCTCTTGCTTCGGTTATCCAATCTGGTTGGATAATAGAAATGGCACAAAGCAATGCTTCCACCTCTTCATTCTTTCTGGAGAGTGCATCTGCAACAACATTAAGCTTTCCTTTTTTGTAGATTATTTCAAAGTCATAACCCAACATCTTTGTGACCCATTTTTGCTGCTCTTCTGAAGATAGTCTTTGTTCCAAAAAGTGCTTAAGACTATCATGATCAGTTTTTACCTTGAAGTGTCTTCCCATTAGGTAAGTTCGCCATTTCTTTAGTGCATGCAGTATTGCTAACATTTCCTTCTCATAAATAGGTTTTCGTAAATAATTTCCTTGAATTAGACAACTTTCAAAAGAAATGGGTCTTCCTTCCCTCCATTAAACCGCACTAATTCCATTTCCGAGGCATCACATTCCACAATAGCGTTTTCGAATGTAATATTCCTAATTAGCATTGCTAATTGGAATATTTCATTTTTGTTTAATTTTGCCGCTTTAGCTAAAAATAATAAATAAAGGGAGAAATAAGAGGGGTCATCTCACTTTATAAAATAAAGTGCTTTCCTAGTTGATTGACGTTGTAACTTAAAGGGGTGGCCTTGGGGGTCCACACGTGTATGAGGGGAGGCCTCACGCTGACCCAAGGGTAACTGCGCAGGCCAAGGAGGGTGAAGGACGCAGTTAAGGTTTTGGAGGGAGTTTAGCACTATAAAAGGAGAGGGCTTCCACTTCATTTGGCATTGTTGATATGATATTGATATTGAGAGCTAGACTTCTGTCTACTTCAGCACGCCGGTTGTTTAGTCGGTCTGCAGCACTGTTTAGTGCGAACTGAGTGTCTCCGGTCGAAGATCTCACCCTTGGCTCCGGGGGACTTCGAGTGCCTGCTCGAGCAAGGTTTTTCCTTCAGTTTCAGTTGATGATTTGCAGTGGATTTTTGGGTGGACGTTTTGCAGAGGAGTTGCCATTCTTTTGTGACTACGCAGTCTAGGAGAGAGGACGCAGTCCCAGCTAGGGAGGACGCAGTTATTGAGAGCAGGGTTGTTGTGTGGGGATTTGGCAGAGATTTCAGCGTTTTCCAGCCCTGAGGAGTTTTGCTATTTCATCCGGAGGGTTTGTAGGTGGATTCAGCCCTTTTTGCCAGCGTTTTCTTGGGCTTCAGCGCTGTCACTGGGAGAGACAGCGTTTTCTCTGGAGAGGGTTTATTTGGTGCATTTTCGGAGGTGGAGCATTTGCTTCACGATTTCTGGGTTTTGTCCGGAGGGTTGAGTTCAGCTAGCCTTCCAGTTTTCAGCTCATTCCAGTGAGGGGATCAGCCCCTAGTTCCAGTGCATTGCAGCAGCAGTTTCCTACGGTAGTTTCTCCAGTCAGCTAGGACGCAGTCTCTGTTGCAGCCATTTCTTCTTCTGAGAGAGTCACCACTTGCCTAGGGCAAGGATAGGTGCACTCATTCTGATTATCTTGTACCCATATACACATATTCTCAGATTAATAAAATGGCTTAATGTTCTGGCATTTTATGTGTATTTGTTCTATTTCCTAGTTCCGGTATTTTGTTCTATATATCTGTTTGTTGTATTTCTGTGTATTACTGTTTATTTCCCGTTGGGGATATTACAGTGGTATCAGAGCATAGTTCTGGCTCAGCCTGTGGTGCTAGCAGTCTATGACGCCCGGGGATAATCCCTACATCCATCGGAGGAGACGCAGAGAAGCTGAGAGTGGGTGGAGGTTTCCTTTCGGGGGAAGTGATTCCGATCAGGAGCCACCTGAGACAGATTCAGAGGCGGAGCAGCCTGTGAAGGGCACAGAGCAGCGGAACCCAATGGCAGATGATGAGATGAGGTTTAGAGAAACGCTCCTCCGTCACATGCAGGAGATGTCACAGAGGCTCGCGGCCGTAGAGGTCGGACAGAGAGAACTCCCTAGAGTTTTCCAGGTCGGTGAGGGATCGAGTATGTCTCACCACGTACCAGTGCGTGATGCTATCCCCATTGTGACGACTCAGGCACCCACGCGATCCACTATGCCCACATTCTTGCCAGAGGACACAGGGACAGGAGTACGGGGAGGTGCACAGAGGGATACTCCAGCACCCACGCGACCTACCATGCCTACCTTCCTGGCAGAGGACGAGGGGTCGACAGCGCCGCGTGAGCTAGGTCCAGCTCAGTGGGCGGCCGCTTTTGCAGAGTATCAGGCTTTCGGACAGGCATTCATGGATTCTCTCACCTTCGAGAGCTATCTCCATATCCAGTATGGCATTAGACCCCGTGATCATCACAAGGGGCACAGGCACCACCGCGATGACCACCGCGCGGCTAGTAGACTCCATTTGCCCACGTTTGATGGCTCATCAAACAGTTCGGCAAAGTCCTGGGTGGAGAAGCTGGACATCTATTTCCAGCTTAACCAGGTGTCGCAGTCAGAGGCCATTAAGGTGGCTACATTACATCTGGAGGGTGAGGCTCAGGACTGGTGGTTTCATGGGATGGCGACACTCGGGCATTCCACAGTGACGACATATGCCGAGTTTACCCGGAGGGTGGTAGAGCGCTTTGACAGGAGGGATCCGGAGCAGCATTTTGTTGAGCTGACCAAGCTCAAACAGACTGGGAGTGCAGAGACATACATTTCAGACTTCTTGAGAGTTTCAGTGATGGTGCCTGACTTATCTGCAACTCGGATGGTTTACATGTTTGTGGAGGGGCTGTCAGAGCCACTTCGTGGCCTAGTCCGGTCGAACAAACCGGCTACCCTTCAGGATGCCATCAGCAGGACTCGAGACTTACAGGATGTCTTACCCAGGACTCGGCCACCTTATCCCCAGAGACAGGCTTTCCAGCCTAAGGGTAAGGACACGAGGGTTCCGCCTCCCAAGGCGAATCCTGGACGAGGGCAGTTTGATGATGAGGCCAGGAGAGAGCTGAGGAGGAAGCGTTTGTGCTTCACTTGCCAGGAGCCCTGGGCACCGGGACACAGATGTGCGGCAGGGAAGGCACATTTCATTGAGGTCTTCTCCGAGAGCAGTGGAGAAGAGGATGAGGGGGATGATGAGGAGGCAGGAGATTGTTATGCAGCACAGAGTACCTTACCACCTCCACCACCCGCGGCAGGTGGGGCATCGTTTGCACCCACTGGGGGAGCACTAGCCGCATTGCGGGGAGTCCCCAAGTACTTGACTCTGCGCGTACGGGGGACAGTGCGCGGACAGCGGGTTTCAGTCTTAGTCGATAGTGGGGCCACCCACAATTTTATTGATGCCCAGATGGTTGAGCGGAGAGGCATACAGACGGAGGGCTTCGATGGGTTTTCTGTTTTGGTTCCAGGAGATCAGACCATGGCATGTGCTCGGTATGTACCGGAGTTATCAGTGACGATGGGCACTTATACATTGACAGATCACTTCTTTGTGGTGGACATCCCGGACACCAACTTGATATTGGGAGTTCAGTGGCTTATTACTCTAGGGAAGGTCACGACAGATTGGAAGGCCCTAGAGATGGAGTGGGATGATCCCAAGACGGGGAGGCATGAGAAGATACGGGGGCAGCACACATACCCACCTCAGACGGTGTCGGCACACAGGATGGAGGCGACCTTCCGCAAGGGAGACATAGAGTGGGCGGTAGAGTTGCGGGCTTCAGAGGCAGTGGATACAGGGCAGGCAGTGCATCCTGAGCTACAGTCTATTCTCAACAGGTATGTAGTGGTTTTCGGGGATATTCCACCAGGGCAGCCACCGGATCGGGGGTTTGAGCACACGATCGAGCTTGAGCAGGGGATACAGGCCGTGATTACCACACCGTATAGGCATCCCAAGGCCTATCGGGACGAGATAGAGCGAGCCATTCAGGAGTTGCTGGCCCTTGGTCACATTCGGCCCAACACTAGTCCTTTTGCTTCTTCAGTAGTGCTGGTGAAGAAGAAGGACGGCACATTACGCATGTGCATTGACTACAGGGCTCTGAACAAGAAGACCCTGAAGAACAGGTACCCCATTCCCAGGATCGACGAGCTGATGGATGAGTTGAGAGGAGCACGGTTCTTCTCAAAGATTGATTTGAGATACGGGTACCATCAGATACGCGTGAGGGAACAGGACATTCCCAAGACCGCTTTCAGGTGTCATTATGGGCACTTTGAGTTTTTGGTCATGCCATTTGGGTTGACCAATGCACCTGCTACTTTCCAGTCTTGTATGAATCACATTTTCAGGGATCATCTGAGAAAGTTTGTGCTGGTTTTCTTTGATGACATCCTTATATACAGCAGGACTTGGGAGGAGCACCTCCAGCATATTGAGACAGTCTTGCACATTTGGAGGAGCAGCAGTTCTATGCCAAGCTCTCCAAGTGTGAGTTCGGTTTGACAGAGATGCTGTATCTGGGACACATTATAGGAGTGGACGGGGTGAGAGTCCACGAGGAGAAAATCAGGGCTATCAGAGACTGGCCTGAGCCGCGGAATGTGACGGAGCTTCGGGGATTTATTGGTATTTGCACCTACTACAGGAAGTTCGTCAAGGGCTTCTCTCAGCTTGCTGCACCCCTCACGGATCTGATGAGGAAGGGGGCATTCAGTTGGTCGGACACAGCACAGCGAGCTTTTGACAAGCTCAAGGAGGTGATGAGCAGTTGTCCCGTATTAGCGTTGCCAGATTTTACGCAGCCCTTTGTCCTAGAGTGTGATGCATCAGGAGAGGGGATTGGTGCAGTTTTTATGCAGGACGGTCATCCGATTGCTTTCGAGAGCCGGAAGCTCCTTCCACACGAGAGGTTGTATCCCATATACGACAAGGAGATGCTGGCCATCATGCATGCATTGGCCAAATTCCGGCAGTACCTGGTGGGTGGCAGATTCAGGGTGGGGACAGATCATAACAGCCTGAGGTACTTTCTGGAGCAGAAGCAGTTGCAGGAGAGACAGCAGAAGTGGATCAGCAAGATCCAGGCCTACGACTTTGACATAGAGTATGTCAAAGGGAAGAATAACGTGGTTGCTGATGCCCTTTCTCGTAGACCAGCCACATTATCACTCATGAGCTTGGACGCTGATTGGAGGGCTCGACTGTTGGTTGAGTACTCCAAGGATAGATTTGCATGCGAGGTTCTGGATGGGCAGGTAGCAGATGACAGGTACAAGGTGGTCGATGAGATCATCTATTACAGGGACAGGATCTTCTTGACTGAGGGGTCTCAGCTCAAGAAGAAGATACTCCAGGCTTCACATGATTCACCATTGGCGGGCCATCAGGGGTTCACCAAGACATACAGGGCTATTCGGGAGAGGTTCTCATGGAAGGGCTTCAAGGAGGACGTACTCCAGCATGTCAGGGAGTGCGATGTTTGCCAGCGAAACAAGGGAGAGATGAGCCATCCTGCAGGGTTGTTGCAGCCTCTTCCCATTCCAGAGGGGAAGTGGGAGAGCATATCGATGGACTTCATCACAGGGTTGCCCACCGTGTAGGGCAAGGATTGCATCTTCGTAGTAGTTGACCGACTGACGAAGTATGCTCACTTTTTCGCCATATCCGCACATCACACGGCAGCACAGGTGGCGGAGCTGTTCTTCAGGGAGGTTTTCAGGTTGCATGGTCTACCCAAGACCATTGTCAGCGACAGGGACAGCCGCTTTATGGGCGGATTCTGGCAGGAGCTCTTCCGACTAGTGGGGACCGAATTGACACCGAGCACTAGTTATCATCCTCAGACGGACGGGCAGACGGAGATAGTTAACAAGTGGCTGGAAGGCTACTTGCGTAACTACGTCAGTGGGCAGCAGCGGGCATGGCTGAAGTGGCTACATTTGGGCGAGTACTGCTACAACACAACGCACCATATGTCCATTGGTATGACACCTTTCTATGCTTTGTATGGATATCATTCCTTATCTTTTGTTGACATGATGTTTGGTATTAGCAGGGCTCCGCGAGCCAAGTTATGGATCCAAGAGAGCCAAGACATCCTCCGAGCTCTCAAGGACAACATAGCCACAGCACAGAATCAGCAGAAGCTGTATGTTGATAAGGGTCGGGTGGAGAGACACTTTGAGGTAGGGGACCTGGTCTACCTACGGCTACAGCCATACCGACAGTCTTCGCTCAAGCAGAAGGGGGCGGAGAAGCTAAAGCCTCGTTTTTATGGACCATACAGGGTGATACGCAGGATCGGGCAGGTTGCGTATGAGTTGGAGCTGCCCCAAGGCACCCGGATTCATAACATCTTTCATGTATCATGCCTGAAAAAGGCACTGGGCCAGCATGTGACAGTCACCGAGGAGCTACCGCCTACAGATGATGAGGGGCATCTGGTGTTACAGCCGGAGGCTATTATCGACACTAGGGAGAGGCAACCGCGGAGCAGGAAGATCAGGGAGTTCTTGGTGAGATGGAAGAACTTGCCGGATGAGGATGCCACTTGGGAGGATGAGAGGATCTTGCAGCATCCATCACTTCAGTTGCTTGAGGACAAGCAACGTTTTGCCGGGGGAGACTGTAATATTCCTAATTAGCATTGCTAATTGGAATATTTCATTTTTGTTTAATTTTTCCGCTTTAGCTAAAAATAATAAATAAAGTGAGAAATAAGAGGGGTCATCTCACTTTATAAAATAAAGTGCTTTCCTAGTTGATTGACATTGTAACTTAAAGGGGTGGCCTTGGGGGTCCACACGTGTATGAGGGGAGGCCTCACGCTGACCCTAAGGTAACTGCGCAGGCCAAGGAGGGTGAAGGACGCAGTTAAGGTTTTGGAGGGAGTTTAGCACTATAAAAGGTGGGGTTTCCACTCCATTTGGCGTTGTTGATATGATATTGATATTGAGAGCTAGACTTCTGTCTACTTCAGCACGCCGGTTGTTTAGTCGGTCTGCAGCACTGTTTAGTGCGAACTGAGTGTCTCCGGTCGGAGATCTCACCCTTGGCTCCGGGGGACTTCGAGTGCCTGCTCGAGCAAGGTTTCTTTCCTTCAGTTTCAGTGGTGATTTGCAGCAGTTTTCTGGTGGACGTTTTGTAGAGGAGTTACCCCCTTCTTGAGACTGCGCAGTCTAGGGCAGAGGACGCAGTCCCAGCTAGGGAGGACGCAGATCTGGTGAGCAGGGTTGTTGTGTGGGATGTTGGCAGCGTTTTCAGTGTTTCCAGCCCTGAGGAGTTTGGTTATTTCATCCGGAGGGTTTGCAGGTAGATTCAGCGCTCTTTGCCAGCGTTTTCTTTGGCTTCTGCGCTGTCACTGGAAGAGACAGCGTTTTCTCTGGTGAGGGTTTATTTGGTGCATTTTCGGAGGTGGAGCATTTGCTTCACGATTTCTGGGTTTTGTCCGGAGGGTTGAGATCATCTAGCCTTCCAGTTTTCAGCTCATTCCAGTGAGGGGATCAGCCCCTAGTTCCAGTGCATTGCAGCAGCAGTTTTCCACGGCAGTTTCTCCAGCCAGCTAGGACGCAGTCTCTATTGCAGCCATTCCTTATTCTGAGAGGGTCTCCACTTGCCTAGGGCAAGGATAGGTGCACTTATTCTGATTATCTTGTACCCATATACATGTATTTTCAGATTAATAAAATGGCTTAGTGTTCTGGCATTTTATGTGTATTTGTTCCATATTCTGGTTCCGGCATTTTGTTTTATATATCTGTCTGTCATATTTCTGTGTATTACTGGTTATTTCCCGTTGGGGATATTACACTCCAGACAAAATGGCCGCGTGAACCGGCACGTAAGCAAGGGCACGCAAGCCATCACCTCCTTTGGTTTTATCAAAGTCGCCGTGTCAGATCCGACCAACTAATGCCCTTCCTCGTTTGGTTCTGAGGTGCAAGCAGCCGTGAGTAGTCTCGCCTAACTCCTTAGGTAAGGCAATGCCAATAACTCTAAGCTCCATCAGCGATCTCTGCTTTCTGGCCAATCTCTGATGGCCCTGATTTTCTCCTCGTGGACTCTCACCTCGTCCACTCCTATAATATGCCCCAAGTACAGCATCTCCGTCAAGCCGAACTCACACTTGGAGAGCTTGGCATAGAACTGCTGCTCCTCCAAGATGCGCAAAACTGTCTCAATGTGTTGGAGATGCTCCTCCCAAGTCCTGCTGTATATAAGTATGTCATCGAAGAAGACCAGCACAAACTTCCTCAGATGACCCCTGAAGATGTGGTTCATGCACGACTGAAAGGTAGCGGGTGCATTGGTCAGCCCAAAAGGCATAACCAGAAACTCAAAGTGCCCATAATGACACCGGAAGGCGGTCTTGGGAATATCCTGTTCCCTCACGTGTATCTGATGGTACCCAGATCTCAAATCAATCTTTGAGAAGAACCGTGCTCCTCTCAACTCGTCCATCAGCTCGTCAATCCTGGGAATGGGGTACCTGTTCTTCAGGGTCTTCTTATTCAGAGCCCTGTAGTCAATGCACATCCGCAATGTGTCGTCCTTCTTCTTCACCAACACCACGGAAGAAGCAAAAGGACTCATGCTTGGCCGAATGTGACCAAGGGCCAGCAACTCCTGAATAGCACGCTCTATCTCATCCCGATAGGCCTTGGGATGCCTATACGGTGTGGTGATCACCGCCTGTATACCCTGCTCAAGCTCAATAGTATGCTCAAACCCCCGATCCGGTGGCTGCCCTAGTGGAATATCCCCGAACACTACGGCATACCTGTCGAGGATAGTCTGTAACTCAGGATGCACTGCCTGACCTGTATCTACTGCCTCTGAAGCTCGCAACTCTACGGCCCACTCTATGTCTCCCTTGCGGAAGGTTGCCTCCATCTTATGTGCCGACACTGTCTGAGGCGGGTATGTGTGTTGTCCCCGTATCTTCTCATGCCTCCCTGTCTTGGGATCATCCCACTCCATCTCTAGGGCCTTCCAATCTGTCGTGACCTTCCCTAGAGTAATGAGCCACTTAACACCCAATATCATGTTGGTGTCCGGGATATCCACCACAAAGAAATGATCTGTCAATGTATAAGTGCCCATCGTCACTGATAACTCTGGGACATACCGAGCACACACCATAGTCTGATCCCCTGGGACCAAAACGGAAAATCCATCAAAACTCTCAGTCTGTATGCCCCTCCGCTCAACCATCTGTGCATCAATAAAGTTGTGGGTGGCCCCACTATCAACCAAGACCGAGACCCGCTGTCCACGTACTGTCCCCCGTACGCGCAACATCAAATACTTGGGAACTCCCCGCAATGCGGCTAGAGCTCCTCCAGTAGGTGCAAATGATGCACCACCTGCTGCGGGTGGTGGAGGTGGTAAGGTACCCTGCGCTGCATAACAATCTCCTGCCTCCACGTCATCCCCCTCATCCTCTTCCCCGTTGCTCTCGGAGAAGACCTCAATGAAATGTGCTTTCCCTGCAGCACACCTATGTCCTGGTGCCCATGGCTCCTGGCAAGTGAAGCACAACCGCTTCCTCCTCAACTCTCTCCTGGCCTCATCATCAAACTGCCCTCGCCCAGGATTCGCCTTGGGAGGCAGAATCCTCGTGTCCTTCCCCTTAGGCTGGAAGGCCTGTCTCTGGGGGTAAGGTGTCCGAGTCCTGGGTAAGACATCCTGTAAATCTCGAGTCCTGCTGATGGCATCCTGAAGTGTAGCTGGTCTAGTCGACCGGACTAGGCCACGTAGTGGCTCTGTCAACCCCTCCACAAACATGTAAACCATCCGAGCCGCGGATAGATCAGGCACCATCACCGAAACCCTCAAGAAATCTGAAATGTAAGTCTCTGGGCTCCTAGTCTGTTTGAGCTTCATCAGCTCAACAAAGTGCTGCTCCGGATCCCTCCTGTCGAAACGCTCTATCACCCTCCGGGTAAACTCGGCATATGTCCCCACTGTAGAATGCCCGAGTGTAGTCATCCCATGAAACCACCAGTCCTGGGCCTCACCCTCCAGATGTAATGTTGCCACCTTAATGGCCTCTGACTGCGACATCTGATTAAGCTGGAAATAGATATCCAACTTCTCTACCCAAGACTTTGCCGAACTGCTCGATGAACCATCAAACATGGGCAAATGAAATCTGCTAGCTGCGCGGTGGTCATCATGATGTTGTTTGTGTCCCCTGTGATGATCACAGGGTCTACCATCACGCTGGAGCTGAACATAATCTCTAAATGAGATAAGGTCTCTGATCGCCGGCCCGCGTGCCAGGTACTCTGCAATGTAGGCGTCCATCTAGCTAGGTTCAACCTCCGGCTCCTGCTGTGCTTCTGCCCCTGCATCCTCTGCTAGGAAAGTGGGCATAGTGGATCGCGTGGGTGCATGCGATGCCACGATGGGAATAGCATCACACACCGGCATATGGTGTGACGTGCCTGATCCCTCACCGATCTGAAAACCCCTTGGGGTTTCCCGCTGCCTAACCTCCAGCGCAGTGAGTCTCTGTGATACATCTTGCATGTGTTGGAGGAGCGCCTCTCTAAATCTCCTCGAATCCTCCTCGTCTGCCATAGGACCCTGCTGCTCTGCGTCCCCCACAGGCTGCTCCTGCTCTGAATCTGTCTCAGGCTGCTCCTGATCTATGTCCACCACTCGAACACAGTCCCTCTCTCCGTAGGTGTTCTCCAACCTACGCTCAACGTCTCTGGATTTCTTACCCCAGCAACCGATATGGGATCTATCCCTCGGCCTCATAGACTGCTAGCTCCACACGCTGAGCCAGAACTATGCTCTGATACCACTGTAGTATTCCGAATAGATAATACAAGCATACGACAATATAGGAAATGCCGAAAATAGAACATAAAGCAAATACACATAAAAATGCCGGAAATGTTAAGCCATTTTATTAATCTGAGAATATAATGAGATACAATGGATAATCAGAATAAGTGCACCTATCCTTGCACAAGGCAAGTGAAGAACCCTCTCAGAACAGGAAATGGCTGCTATAGAGGCTGCGTCCCAGCTGCTGGAAGAATCTGCCGTAAAATGCTGCTGCTGCAATGAACTGGAACTAGGGGTTGATCCCCTCGTCGGAATGAGCTGAAAATCGGTAGATCGCCTGTACTATCTGCTCCGGACAAAACCCATAAACCATGAACCAAATGGACCACCTCCGAAAAACACCCTAGAAGCCCTCCTCAAGGAAAAACGCTGTCCCTCCAGGCCCAACGCAGATGCCAAATGAAGAATGCTGAGAAAGAGCCACAAATCCCTCTGCAAACTCTCCAACTGAAAGAGACTAACCCTCCACGCTGAAATACACTGAATCTCCCACAAAAATCCCCACAACTGAACTGCTCTAACTCAAACTGCGTCCTCCCTCCAAGACTGCGCAGTCACCCAATGAAGCTCAATTCCTCAACAAAACGTCCAACCAAATCACCTGCAAATCACCTGCTAAAGACTGAAGGAATACCTTGCCCGAGCAGGCACTCAAAGTCCCCTGGGGCCAAGGGTGAGATCTCCGACCGGAGACACTTAGTCGCACTAAACAGTGCTGCAGACCGACT
Source organism: Pinus albicaulis (assembly GCA_034641835.2). Classification (NCBI taxonomy): domain Eukaryota; kingdom Viridiplantae; phylum Streptophyta; class Pinopsida; order Pinales; family Pinaceae; genus Pinus; species Pinus albicaulis. The sequence continues at coordinate 707,903,479 of CM076578.1, forward strand.
AAGCAGCCAACGTGCTCAAGTAGACAGAAGTCTAGCTCAAAATATCATCAACATATCAATAATGCCAAATGGAGTGGCTCTCCCACCTTTTATAGTGCTAGCTCCCCTCAAAACCCTAACTGCGTCCCCTCTCTCCACGTGCTCCTCCTAAGCCTGCGCAGTTGCTCCTAGAGCCTACGTGAGGCCTCCCTCATACATGGTGTGGACCCCCAAGGCTTCCCTTTAAGTCATAACGTTGCTCTTACTAGGGAAGTGCTTACGTGAGGCCTCCCTCATACATGGTGTGGACCCCCAAGGCTTCCCTTTAAGTCATAACGTTGCTCTTACTAGGGAAGTGCTTTATTTTATTAAAGTGAGTTGACCCCTCTTTCTCACTTTTATTTATTAATTAGCTATAGGCGGCAAAACTATACAAAAATCAAATATTCCAATTAGCGGTGCTAATTAGGAATATTACATTTTCAGTGGTCGGAAGACAAGCTTCCTTGTACTCCCAACCATGAGGGCACTCTCCATAAACGAGAAATATGCTTGATGTTCTATGTTTTAGGTTTTTGTAATTGAGTATGTAAGGCAATTTTCATTCATCATTGATTTGAGTTTTCAATGGTTTTGAAAGTCTTTTTTTTAGGTTGCAGGGAGTGCATGCTTTTTAAGTTTTGTTTTTTTAAATTATGTTAAATTGTTAATACACTGTAGTGATTAAAGGAGGTTTATAATTAAATTTGTTTACTTCTCGAGTTTTATCACAATGGGAAAATATATCCCTTGGAGTTGAATCTGGGTAGAGGGGACTACAAACCATGCTCCCAAACACCCAAACTACTAACCTTGAACAGAACATATAATCATTGTTGCCTTTAAGGATCACCCATCACTTGGGCTACTAAAAAATGAAGGATGTGGAGTGGGCTTAGATCCACTCATGTCACTTGGACTATTGCTATCTTGGAAATAAAGGACATGTGGTAGGCTTGGGCAGGTCATAAGACCATTAATATAATCTCTTTGCGCAACCACATTACTTCAAGGAGTCTTCATAGTGCAACTGTTGAAAAGTGTAACTAGGTTCGGTCTTCATAAGGACATGTGTATTTGTGATTTTATGTAATTGATGCAAAGAAGAAAAATAAAATTACTATTATAATACTCGTCTCATGGGTTTCATGAGCAAGGAATTTTATTTTTAGTATGACTCCCATTGTGAGTCCTTAGGATTGGTCAAAAAGTCAAAATGAGTCAATGTCATGTATGAAGGACCCTTCTTGGGCATGTTACATTTTGTATGAGTCATTAAATAAGTCTAAATAGCCCTCCAAGACCAAGCAAAGTATCCTCCTACAAGTCGGCTTCAAAGGATAATAATATTTTCATAAAAATACACGTTGGTTCACCACATGTCATGGCGGCTAATTAAGCATGGGCAACAACTATGAATAGGACAGCTCGACCCTATTTTAGAGACAAAATTTCAAAGATATATTTCGGTCAAGGTCTGAGATAAAGGGAAGTGTGGAGGGTCAAGAAGAGCAGTCTCATAGCCAGTGAAGTGAAGGGCAAGAAGAGTGAGGAGGTTCAACTCTGTTTTGGGTAATTTCTCCTTACATGTGTGATAGAAAAATAAGGTTTCTGAAGTAAGGAAGCTGTCAAGCATCATTCTTGCTAGCTGAAGCCTCAAGGAGGAATATCCAAGTCAAGCGAAGAAGGAAGGGTCTCCAAGTTGTCTTAAATCAGGTCACACGAGGGAATTGTAGAAGTATTGCTGGACCGAGAATTGCAGGACTGTGGCAGAAGGCCGAAAAGTTCAATTAGCTGAAGTTAACCTTGCTTGAAACCAGTTTGACCAAGTATTGATTTGAGCATGGAAGAGAAGAAGTGAAAGAGATCTTGTGACTTGGTCTTGGAGTGGCAAATAGGTCAAGGTTCTTGGTCTTGGTATTCATCAATTGGAATCTCTATAAGAAGAAGAATTTGTTCGGGTTTTCCACTCAAAGAGTGAGAGGTTTTGGCCCTGGATGATAGCCTATATTTTGTGTCTCTTGTCTCTTTATGGTTTATGCATTGGTAGTTGTTTGATGAAGAAAAACACTAATAACCTAAGTAAAAGAAGATACCAAATCTAAAGAAGTAAAAAGCCCTCACGAGTAGTTACTAATAGAAGGGCATCTTATCAACAGACATTCAAGGATCAAATCTCAAGGAAGGCATCAAGGCGAAGATCATCTTGAAGTCAAAGGATGCATCTTAACCCTAAATCAAAGAAGTCTACAAAGAAATATTGGGATCATCATCAAGAGGGAGAAGGCCAAAACCCTACATCTACTCAAGTTTAAGTGTTTTGAAGACTAGGCGGTGCCATTTCACTCTCTGTGAGATCAAGGATCATTCTTGAATAAAACTAGCTTCATCAAGGAGAAGTTTTCTATCCTCTATATCATCATCAACATCAAGGAAGCAGCAAGAAGAAGGAGCATCCTATCAAGTAAGTGTATTTATGTCCACATCTGAATCTATCAAATTGTCTTTTTGCAAGGAAAGCAACAAATTGGTTGGGGCTTCAAACTATTTAGCATGGAAGAAAAGGAAAGATTTGAATGTCATTGAAAATGAGGTTATGGAACATGTCAAAGGTTCTATCACTAAACCAAGAAAGGAAGATGCTCAAGCTCTTGCCAAGTATATGAAAGGGTTAGTTAAGGCTCAAAGGATTCTCATAGAATCCATCAAGGATCCCCTCATCCCATATGTATCTAAACTCGAAACTTCAAAAGAATTATATGGCAAATCGGTAGAGTTGTATTCCGTAAGCACAGTTGGAGAAGTGATCTCATTAAGGCAGGACATCTACAAGCTGAAGATGCCTTGGGAAGATGGAATAACCTCATACTTTATGAGGATATCTGAGAGCCAGGTTCAACTACAAGATTTGGGAGAAATCATGTCTGATAGTGAAATGACTACAGTGGTATTAAATGCACTACTGGAGGGGTGGGGTAACTTTACTTCTAGTATTTATGGGAAAAAAGAAGCTACTCCATTCCAGGATCTATGGTCACTATGCAAAATTGAAGAATCTAGACTAAAAGCCAAATCTGATATGGGAGCAGGTGAGCAAAATCAAGCTTATGTTACAAGGACAAGAAGAAAGGGACAATTTGGAAAGTTTGGTCTTCAGAAAAAGAAAAAGAACATGGCTAAAATACAATGTTATGGGTGTCAAGAATATGGGCACTATAGGAGAGATTTTGCTAAGATCAAGAAGGACAATAACAAAAGAGGAAGAGAAGAAGCTCACATCACCAAAGAAGTGGAGGAAGTTGAAAAGAAGAAATCCAAGGAGGAAGTAATAGATGTCCACTACTGAGATAGTCTTCCTCACATAAGTTCTTTTCAAATTCCTAGGTCTTCTAAGATATGGCTATCATGATTCATTTAAGTAAAATAATGGGATGCATCAAGGCATCATAGAAGCATTGAAAGCAAGAGCTCGAAACATCATCATAGAGAAGCATGAAAGACGGTTCGAATCTATGGAAGTCAAGGATATAGCTCTTGGGAATCTCATTGGAAACACAAGTGGAAAGGTCATCTAGTACAAGGTTCATCATAGATCTGTTAAACGGAAACATCTGCTGATGGGGATACTTTAGATCCTAAAGATTCTCTGATGGAATCTTCATTGAAAGGTTCACCGATCATGAGTGGAAGCAAGTGTTTCATCAAGAATTTAAAACTATTGGAATTCATGGGATGATGGTAGGATGACATAAGAGTGAAGCAAATCAAGGGATTGAAGCTCTTTCAATCAAGGAAGTTGTTGTAGGAAGTCTGGATGACCCAAAAAGAAAATGAGGTATGTATGCATACAATCTATATTGAAGATTCAGGTCATATGGTTGCACGTAACTTGGACCAATGCTCTATCTTAAGAGATGATCAAAATAAAGGATCTCCTCCCTCAAATGGATGCAGGAATGAATGGGTCACACATTTACTAGATGAAATCAACATAATATGTCCTCATATAAGTATGAGGTGGTTGACTACAATTGAGGAACTCTAATTGGAAGCTCCTGGGAATGCAATGTGTGAAGAAAGGAAGGAAGAGATCGTGGAATATGCAACCATGGTAAAGGCAATCAACATCCGAAAGACAAAGAAGATTTGACTAGGATATCTCCATGAAAAATATGAAGGCTCTGATGGAGTATGAAAAAGAAAGAGACCCTTGACAATATATAGCTTTGGGAGATGTGTCGATATGTATGCAGGATGCTGATGCAAACTAGAAGATGTCATGATGAAAGACCATTGCAAAGATAATGTTGATTTTAATGTTCATTCCTTTATTTTTGAACAAATATCCAGATGGATTTTTGTAGGGCTACCAAGGGAAGATCTATGGATATTTTCCACCGCCAATGCACATGTAGTAGGATGAAAGATCCTTATGTAAACATGGCATGAAGAACGCAACATGGCATGAAGAACGCAACATGGCATGAAGGAAGGCCAAATATGGACTAATGGATCACTTTTCGATGATGGCATGGCTGACTCATGGATGAAACTTGAAAGTGATGGATGGTCTGTGCCCTATGTAGAAGTCCCAAACATGAAGACTCCTAGATAATGAAAAGAAGTTCATGACATCGTGAAGAGGAGCTCTTCAAGCAACTGGTTGTCCCATCATCTCCACCTAAGGAGATGTTGTAGGTCCCTAATTAAGAGGGAGCCTGGAAACAAGTTTCTTACTTGGAAGAAACTTGGAAACGTGAAGTTTTCAATCTGAAAACTATACAGTTGTAGTGATAGATTTATTCCTCCTAATTATTATTTCAATGAGTTATTTTTCAGAAATCTTCTGGCAAATATCGAAATAAATACTACTGCAACATTCACAAATACATATGCAAAGAAATAAATAGTAAAGGACATAAGCACAAGAATCAATCACATGTACACAGTTATTTTTGGACAATCGTCCTCGAAAAACCCAATGCGGGAAAACCGGTGCAGCAAATGAGGGTTTTATTAATTCTTCAACAAATGATATCTTTACAAGGAAATATATTGGCAGATAAATCTGAAACACCTGAGACTGAATTTTCGGCTCCCTCGGACTATTCTTTGACACCCTAATCAACCTCTGCTGGCTCCTGTGCCTGTCTGCGTGTTTCTCTGCGCAGTCCCAGCGTTGGATTGCGTAAGTCTGTGTAGGAACTGCGTGGGTTCTCTGCACTGCAGCCTCAAGCTGCCTCCAGTGGCCCACTGCTGCCCTCTGTCCCTGAGCTTGATCACTTCTGACTCCCTCCTCCTTCTGCTTCTGCAAACCCTTCGCCCTGCAACTCTCCCACTGAAATCGAATTCTCTTACTTCGGAATCGATCTCCTTCGGGTACTGAGTGTATGCCCGACTTGTTTTCCAAATGACCCTCAAGCCTTCTTTTATAATCTTCTCATTGGAGAACCAATGACCCAGATTAGAAGATTAATCAATGGCTAAGATTAAAACTTGACTGGATTCATGTTTTCTAGAAGATTCACACTCTAACTTATTAATAACCTTTAATTATTTCATTTCCCTAAGTTTAAACATAGGGTCTTCATTAAAAAAATCAATTATGTTAATAAGTCATGAACCGAGTGGACTTTCCTCAAACGGTTTCTAGGTTCTTTGGAATGCTGATGTCCAAGCCTCCTTGCAAAGTTTGAGACTTGGAACACTTCCGGATGATACAAAAATCAACACTCCCTCTTCGCGAGGAAGGTGTTCCAACAATATGCCTGCTGCCTGCTGCTTTGCTTTTGAATCACCCTTTTCGCTGCTGATCTCTAGACGCTGCTCCTCATCTGCTGCGCTGCTGCCTTTGACACTGCCATTGTCACTACTGCAGCTGTACCACAGCTCCCTCTGAATACTAATTCTATCCATTCCTGCTACTGGAAGGGATTCTTCATCATCCCCATCTTCTCTCTGAAGTAGCAAACTTAGTCTTCCCTAGAGCTTTTGTGAGGATGTCTGCCACCTGTTCTCCCGTTGGAGTGTACTGCAACTGATCTACTCCACGTTGTACATAGTCCCTGATGAAGTTACACCTAATGTCAATATGTTTCGACCTATCATGAAACACAAGATTTTCAGAGAGCTTGATGCAACACTGATTATTGCATAAGATGTTGGTCGCTTCCATTCTCTCCTTGAGTAGGTTCACTAACAATTTTCGAAGCCATATGGCCTCGCACGAAGCTGTGCTGGCTGCCATATACTCTGCTTCTGCTGAGCTCAGTGCTACAGACTTCTGTTTCCTGCTGCACCAGGAAGTCATTCCCGATCCTAGACTGAAACAATACCCACTGGTACTCTTCCGATCTATTGAACTCCTGCCCAATCTGCGTCGGTGAAACCACTCAACTTGACATCATTGCTACGGGTGTACTTCAATCCAAGCTCGACTGTTCCTTGAAGGTACCTGAGAACATGCTTGGTTGCTGCCCAATGAACCCTATTCGGTTCCACCATGAACTGACTGAGGGTATTTACAGCATAATAGATGTCTGGCCTTGTATTTACCAGATACATCGACCCTATGAGTTGCCTATATAGCGTAGGACCAGCCTCATCATCTTCACACGTGTCGATTTTCTTCTAGTTGGTGATCATTGGAGTTGTCATGGGTCTACAATCCTCCATCTGAAATCATTTTAGAATCTCTGTAGTGTATCTCCCTTGACCAAGAAAGATCTCCCCATCTTGCTGCTAAACCTCCAACCCCAGAAAATAGTGCATCCGTCCTAGATCCTTGATGTCAAATTCTTCAGCCAAATTCTTCTTGCAGTTTGTGATGAGCCTTGATGATCCTGTCAAGAATAGATCATCTACATACAACACAGTATCAATGGCTCACTCCCTACTCTTAGATAGTAGAGGTTTGGATCTGCGTCACTCTTGACGAATCCCATCTTTTGCAAGTAGCTGTCAATTTGACCATACCAGGCTCTAGGAGCTTGCTTTAGTCCATATAACGCTTTCTTCAATCTGCACACATGAGTCTTATGATCATGTGTCTCAAAGCCCTCCTGTTGTTCTATATACACCTCTTCCTCTATCACCCCGTTCAAGAATGCCGTCTTGACCTCCTTCTGGTGAATTTCCCATCCCATCTGCACAGCAAGGGATATCAGGGATCTGATAGTGGTGTACTTGGCGACTGGGGTGAAGGTTTCTTCATAGTCAATTCCTTCCTTTTGAGCATACCCCTTAGCCACAAACTTGGCTTTAAACTTCTCGATGCTGTCGTCTGCAACATACTTGATCTTGTAGATCCACCTGGATCCTACAACTGATCTCCCTTGAGGTTTGGGGACCACTTCCCAGACATCATTCGTCATGATGGAACTATATTCTTCCACCATTGCATCAACCCACACCTAGTGCTGAGCTGCTTCTCGAAAATTGGAAGGTTCTCCGACTTGGGCAACCAAGGCTTGATACCTCTCAGACTGCCTGTCTCTTCTCATTTCAGGGGATTCCGACAAAGTCCTCTACATCCTTCAGAATCTGTCAAATTTCCTTGCTCGTTCTCCCACTGGTAGTGGGTGGATCTACTGGCTCTCCCTCTTGCAAATCCTCGGGAGACACATCCCTTGGAGAGGCAACTGAATTTTCTGCTGCTGGTTGTTGAAGCTATACCAGAGGCTCTTCCTCAGACTGCGTAGCAGAAGGAAACTCCCGGGATCTTCTGAAGGCCTTCTCCTCCATGAACTTCACATCCCTTCGCACCACAACTTTCCTACTCTCGGGAATGTAGATGCAATATGCCTTTGCATTCTCACTGTATCCTACCAGATACCCCTTTTCTGCAGTCATCTCCAACTTCTTCCTCTTCTCATTGGGCACATGACAGTAAGCTGTAGTGTTGAAGATCCTGAAGTGACTCACTTAAGGCTTACTGTCAGTGAAGACACTTTCTGGCGTGATTTTTCCCAGTGCAGCGTGAGGAGTCCTATATTGAATGTAGACAATTGTATTACACGCTTCAGCCCACAAGAATTTGGGCATGTTTTGGTCATACAACATGGCTCTTGTTGCTTCAACAATTGTTTGATTTTTCCTTTCTACCACACCATTCTGCTTCAGATTGTATGGAGTTGTCCACTCTCTTTTGATGCCCTCCCTTGCGCAAAATCCAGTGAATTCTTTATCTATGTATTCACCACCATTATCTGATCGCAACACCTTGATCCACTTCCGTGTTAGATTTTCTAGCAGAGCCTTAAACACTTTGAAACGACTGAAGACTTCATCCTTGGTCTTCAAGAAGTAGATCCAGGTTTTCTTGCAATGGTCATCAATGAAGGTGACGAAGTACTCAACACCACTAAGAGCTCTAGTGGACATCGGTCCACAGATATCTGAGTATATCAAGTCCAATACAACCTTGGCCCTATTGTTGCTTCTCTGATATGCTGCCTTGGCATATTTTCCCAATACCTACCCCTTGCAGACATCATCTCATTTAGTGCTCAGCTCTGGAACACTTGTGACAGTCTTCTTGAGAGTTCTCAACGCCCATGATGTAAATGCCCCATTCTTCTGTGCCATAGCTCATTCAAGTCCGTTTCATCTGCGCCGTCGACTAGTGCCTTTGGAGGCTCAAGCTGTAACTTGTACAATTTGTTGCTTCTTACTCCGATCTGTGCCTTCTTCTTCCAACTGGGGTGTTTGATGTAGACTCTATTGCCAATAAAGTAGACGTCATACCCTCGGTTTTGAAGTTGTGACACTGAGAGCAAGTTCATCCCCAAACTCGGCACAAGCAGAACATTAGTGGCCTGGATTCTATTTCCAGCTTCGGTCTGAAAAAGTACAGTACCTTTACCTTTCCCAACAGGAGTGCATTTTGCTTTATTACCCGTGGTTATTTTGAAATTCATCTGCTCTTCTTGGTAGTCGGAAAACCAGTCCCATACTCCAGTCATGTGAGCAGAGGCTCCACTGTCAATATACCAGACATCAGAAGAAGCAGTGCTTGATACGCAAGAAAATTCTTCCTCAAGTCTGGATGCCAATACAGAGACATCATGATCCATCTGTCTTCTTTCCCTCCCTGGAGAACTGTTTGAACCCTTCTGCGCTGCTGCTGCAACAATAGCCTTCCATTCACTAGTCGATTCTCCCTTCCTGTTACTCATCTTTGGCTCTGATACCATGTGAAATTTTCAATCTGAAAACTATACAGTTGCAGTGATAGATTTATTTCTCCTACTTATTATTTCAATAAGTTATTTTTCAGAAATATTCTGGCAAATATCAAAATAAATACTACTGCAACATTCACAAATACATATGCAGAGAAATAAACAGTGAAGGACATTAGCACAAGAATCAATCACATGTAGACAGTTATTTTTGGACAATCGTCCTCGGAAAAACCAAATGCGGGAAAACCAGTGCAACAGATGAGGGTCTTATTAATTCTTCAACAAATGATATCTTTTCAAGGAAATATACTAGCAGATAAATCTGAAATACTCGAGACTGAATTTCTGGCTCCCTTAGACAATTCTCTGACACCCTGATCAACCTCTGCTAGCTCCTGTGCTTGTTTGCGTGTTTCTCTACACAGTCCCAACGGTAGAATGCGCAAGTCTACGTGGGTTCTCTGCGCTGCAGCCTCCAGCTGCCTCCAGTGGCCCATTGCTGCCCTTTGTCCCTGAGCTTGATCACTTCTGACTCCCTCCTCCTTCTGCTTCTGCAAACCCTTCGCCTTGCAACTCTCCCACTGAAATCGAATTCTCTAGCTTCAAAATCGATCTCCTTCGGGTACTGAGTGTATGCCTGGCTTGTTTTCCAAATGACCCCCGAACCTTCTTTTATAATCTTCTCGTTGGAGAACCAACGACCCAAATTAGAAGATTAATCAATGGCTAAGATTAAAACTTGACTTGACCCATGTTTTCTAGAAGATTCACACTCTGACTTATTAATACCCTTTAATTATTTCATTTCCTTAAGTTTAAACTTAGGGTCTTCATTAAAATAATTAATTATTTTAATAAGTCATGAACCGAGTGGACTTTCCTCAAACGGTTTCTGGGTTTTTTGGAATGCTGTTGGCCAAGCCTCCCTGCAAAGTTTGAGACTTGGAACACTTCCGAATGCTACAAAAATCAACAGGAAATTCTGAAGCAGGGGGCTTAGGTACATTCCATCTGTAGGAATGAGTACATTCCTTTATTGGAATAGTTATGTCCTCTCTAATTAAGAGGGATAGATAGACACATCATTCTTGTCTTCACTTGGGAAGACAAAATGGAGGATTGGGTAAACATCTAGCATCTGATGCTCTTTGAGGATGTATTATGGCATCCAAGATAAGAATAGTCGTTAAGGACCAATATTCTTTGAGGACTGGGAATCCAAGATAAGAATAGTCCTGGTGGAACACACCCTGAGAACCCAGGTGGGGTATGTTTAGAGAGAGACTAGAACCCTCACTGCTTTAGGGGAGTGTTATATAGTTAAATTTTATATATTTTTTTAAAGTTTTGTAATTGAGTCAGTAAGGCTATTTTCATTCATCATTGATTTGAGTTTTCATCGTTTTTGAAAGCTTTTTTAGGTTGTAGGGAGTTGAAAGTTTTTCAAGAAATATGTTTGATGTTTCGCTTTTTTAAGTCTTTGTAATTGATTCTGTAAGGCGATTTTCATTCATCATTGATTCAATTTTTAGCGTTTTTGAAAGTTTTTTTAGTTTGTAGGGAGAGGAAAGTTTTTTCTTTTAATGAGGAGAAATTTCTAACTAAAATATATAATTAATTTTTTTTGTTTTTAAATTATGATGAATTGGTAATATATTGTAGTGATTTAGGGATGTCTAGGATTAAATATTTTTGCTCCTAGAGCTTGATCACAATGGGTAAAAATATCCCTTGGAGTTGAACCTGGGTAAAGGGGAGAACAAACCGTGCTTCCAACCACCCAAACTACTAATCTTGAATAAAACATATAATCATTGTTGCCTTTAAGGATTACCTCATCACTTGGGCTACTCTAAAATGAAGGACATGGAGTGGGACCATGGAGTGGGATTAGATCCACTCATGTCACATGGACTATTGCTATTTTAGAAATGGTGTGGGCTTGGGCAGGTCATCATACCATTAATGTAATCTCTTTGTGCAACCACATTATCTCAAGGTGTCTTCATAGTGCAATCACTCTATTTCAAGGCATTCTCATGACTTTCAAAGTAAACATCCTCACGTGAATTGAAAAATGTAACAAACATATATGTGTGTGTGTGTGTGTGTGGTTTGTTTTTTATTTATAATTTTTAGATAGTTGATATTATATAGTTAAATTTTATTTTTCTATTATATTTTAATTTCATTTTTGTTTTAAATTATTAGCTTTTTAATTTTAACATTTAAATAATTTTTCTTCTAAATAAGAATTAATTATTTTATGTACATGCTATAATTTATATAAATATTTAATGTGTAATTGTGTTTATTTTGGGTGGTTGGAACAATGATTGTTATTTTCTCCACCAAGGTTCATTTTGGGCAAGTGACATGATGAGCTTTGATGTAATTGTTTTGAGCCTTGTTGTGAATAAATAGTCCCTCGAGAACTAGAATATAAAGAAGAATATTCTTCATATGGAATATAAAGATATTTTCCACATGAAAAAATTGATGATGATAATGATGATGGTGATTAACCTCCACTAAGTTCGAACCTTAAGAAGGTAAGAAATTAATCAAAATTCTTTAACATATTATTTCTATCCTTGAAGAGAAGTGAGAGAAGCATTCCCAGATCAACATAGTTTTGCTACCTTAATAGGTCAAGAGGGTTGGTTGCGTGACAAATATTTTGAAAATTAGAATGGATTCGACTATAAGCTAGGGAATCTAAGAGAAAGTGCTTTTCATCTTCAACCCTCTTAGTATCACACATGTAACAAACTCTTTCTTCACATGACATTTTGGGAGTAGACCAATGCCGAGTTTCACCATAAAACTCACGAGAATTAGTTTTTATCTTAGCAATGTTCATTTTCTTCTTAACACTAGTCAAGATAGATAAATAATTCTGGTTTTCCAGATTGGGGTTGATCAGCTCCTTATATTGTCATAGTTTCCTTTTTCCCTCCAACTCTTTATCACTCCATCACTTCTCCTTAAATTTGGAAGTAATAATATTTTTCATAATATCTTTATTCTGCAAGATGATCTCCTCCTTTATCCCCTAATGGTCTAGCCAAGATTTGACATCCTTATGCTATCCTTGCTTGAGGCGAAGGTGGGGGGTTTTCGTTAGAGTTAGAAGTAATTTTAGGAAACCTCTTGGCTTCCATGTTATATAACTTATTCTTATACATGATATATCTCTTCATATGGAATTGAAAGATATTTTCCATGTGAAAAGAAAATAATGGATATGAAAATTACATATTATAGAATTTTTTGTAATTGGCATTTATGGTTAAAGTTTTGAGAGTCTCCACACATTATAGTGGGTGATTGAGAGTTGAAAATTGTGTTTGTTGGTCGTTGTTATTTGATAAGTTTTATAATGTTCCCTCTTAGAGAGATTGCCCTTGTGATGAAATTTTGAGTTAGGGTTTCACACATATTTTGTAACAAAGTTGCAGTACTTCATTAAACTAGATAATAGTGATGGTGTGAATACATAATATAATAAAACATTCAGGCAACAATTATCTCATAAGTAACCATTGTAGAAATGAGGGCCAGTTTGACTAATCACAGCAGATTCACTAATTTTCTCATACAGTACAAGATCCACAGTTTCTCCTGTAGGGACAACAACATAGACTAGTATTTTTAGGTATACAACTATAGCCATTGCTCTATTATTCGATAACAAAAGCCTACAAAATTTGACCAAACCTCCTACTCTTGTTTCCTCGTCTATGTTCAGTTTGCGGATATGAGCGTATTGTGTTGCCAATCAATGCTATTGCAAAATCATGGGCTTGCTGTCTTCGTGTTCTATCCCTGACTTGCCCTTATATCATCATGTTGCATCACTAGATGCTCATTGCCTCAATCCTCTACTTTGCTGCCCCCTTTAGCTTTTGCTGCCTTAAAATTAGCCCTGCGTTGCCTCAGAAGGATGAATCCAACCCTCGTTGCTTTAGGGGAGTAGAACCCAATGCTCGCTACCTCAGAAAGTGGGGATCTAGATGTCGTTGGCTTAACAACCTAGTCTGATGCTTCAGAAAGATAATTCCTAGCCACACGTTGCCTCAAAAAAGTAGATTCACTACCCTGAAAGATAATCTCTAGCCCTCGTTGCCTCAAAAAGATAAACTTCAGCCAAAACTTGGCCCTGTAGCAAGAAAAGTAGATAGATTGGATAGGGTGGAATCTTTCACCACCGAAACCAATAAGAAAAATGGGTCTTAAAACCCTTCAAGAGCCTCAGTCCAAAATAAAAAAGAGTAACAATCCATGATGATCATAATGACTCTCCTCCCTTCCTTTTAGGGATTCTCTTTGGGGATTTTCCCTCCTAAATTCAATTTTGTGTGACTTGCAAGTTTCCTTCCATTTGCCCCAAATTTAATGTTACCTAAGTAACATAAAATAATAATTTCTTCCTTTTTAAATGACTATAGCCTATGAGGTTAAATAGGATACTATGTCTTCCCTTGCGCAATTAATTTGAAGAGGACATTACAATCCCCCTTTCCTGACATTGCTTGAGGACAAGCAATGTCAGATTTAGGTGTTGCAAGATTTGTTCCCCTTCCCATGTGACATCCTCCTTAGACAAATCTTTCCACCTGCTAATGTATTCTAAAATCCCAACAACCACACCAAAGTCAACCAACTCCATCAAGTGTTTGTTCTTTGCAAACCATTCAACTAGTCTTGTCATATTTTTCACTTGGTTGAGTATTGCCATAAAGAAGATAATTTGTTTTTTATGGTCATTCAAGACACAAATATGTTCAACTATCTGTTCGGGATTGAATAGGAGTTCCTCAATTGAACCCCATGTAAAGCAATAAGGTGATGTTGCTTTTTTGTACAAAGGAAATAAATCTGCATATTTGCTCCAGGAGAAACAATGTTGAATTTGGGATAAAAAACATCAATTCCATGAACCACATGGTAGAGTCCTGGAAGTGTGAAAGTAGTGTGGCTTTCGTATTGTCTAATAGTACTTTTGCTTCCTGCAATCTCTTGATATGTGCTAGTGATAATGAAATTTGGATGATTCATTGCAATTATTTGGACGGTAAATTGGCAATAAAAATGATATTTTTCTTCAAAGTTCTTCCAATATAAGTCTGAATGTGGGTATTTGGTCTTCTCCAAAGAATGGGCTATGTTGCACTGAGTGATTCCTTGTTTATTCGTAATCAGACTAAATTTCCATCATTGTAATTGCCAATAATCAGTTCAACTTGACCTTTTAACTCCGAATTTATTTCATTTGATACATCCTCTGGAAATCTTTCCAAGTTAGGCCACACATCAAATTGAGAAACCTAATTGCACAAAACTCCTTTGTCTGTTTTGAAGGGCACTCAAAGTATCCATGACTACTGTGTTACACTAATTCTTTCAGTTCATTGATTTCATGTGGTGCCATAGGCGTCAAGAATCAACCGAGTTACCACAATAATCTCAGGTGTGATGCTAATCCTTGTCGTTTTATTCTCAACAACATTTCCTTTTCCAAGGCACAAACTTGATCAAGTATATACACAACTTGTCCATTCGTATTTGGCCTTCCTAAAACATTTACTTGCCCAAAATAACCATGAGGTGAAAGAATCACAACAGTAAATACCATAAGCATCCTTCCTAGAAAGGTTTCTAAAGTCGATGGATCAAGTGCCTAAAGGATCTCCAAGAGCAAACGAATCATAGCCAACACATGTTCTATATTGTCTCCCCATCCTTTTTCCAATCCCATTTCTTGTAGCTCGTGTTCAAACTCCATATATGGTGTATTTGAGGCAAACTTGTTAAGATGTTCCTCTGCCGTTACCAAGGCTGGGTGTAGCTTGGGAAAACTTTGTATCCTCACATTCAACATCAACTTCTGGGCTTAGTAGTTGTGTGCTTGAAAGAAATCCAGTAAAGGTTGCATGATATCTCTATCATGGAATAATCTTGAGGACACATGTCGATTCAAACCTTGAACTCCACTACCAATGGAAGATGGTTGTGTTGGGCGAGGAAAGGATGGATTGAAAGGCTCAAGGTCTAGCTCCAATACATAGTTATCCTTGACACTTCCATTCACAACGTGTTCCTTGAATTCCAAATATTCAACTACGGAAAGTTGTTCAAAAGAAAATTCACCAATATTGGTGCAAATAGAATCCCACACACAATGCCTTGGCCATACCATAAGAATAACCCGTGGTGGAAGAATGATGGCCTTTTTTATCTCATCCTTGAATTTCTTTGGATGCCTCTAAGGTGTGGTGATCACTGGTTTGGTCCCTTCCTGTAGCCCCATGGTATGCTCAAAAGCCTTGTTAGGAGGTCTCCCTTGGGGTATCTCTCCAAAATCTTAGTCATGCTTATTCAACAATAACTGAATATTTGCATGATACTGTTGGTTTCTATTTGACAACTCAGACCCATAATTAAACATTATGCTGCACAAGCTATATCTCCATGCCTAAATATAGCCTTCATTCTCTTAGCTAATATAGTTCAAGGACTGCCATTGGACATACGCCTCAACACTACCTTACTACCATTTGAGGCCCTGAATTCCATCTCCATTACTTGATAGTTCATTGAGAACTTCCCCAATGAGTATATACTATAACCATTGCACCCCCTTTTGACCTTGCCACCTACACCTATCTACAGTTAGTGAGAAAAGTCTTTAACCCCACAAGGTGTGGTTGGTGGCAAGGAACAAAGAGAAGGGATTGTCACCTATTCCCAACTCTCTCTGTTTAAGCTATCTCCTAGGTTAGCTATGGGGTGTGGTCCCTAAATGGAAAACTAAGTTAAAAGATGTGAGGTTTTCTAGCAGAATGTTAGAGTAAAATGGATTACTTTTTGAGATTACAAGAAAATATGATGTGAACAATATGAAATGAAATAACCATTAACAATCATCAACACATGAGATAAACATAAGGATATGAAAAACCAATGCCTTCAAAGTATTGCTCAAAAATGAAAGATATTTGCTCAAAATAAATGAAATGCTTTCAAATGGAAGCACAAGTAATCCTGAAAGTGAAACAAAAGAATGTTAGCACAATCAAATAATCAATACAAGATATAAGGATGTTTTCAAGATATATGATCACTTGCTAAATCAAAACATACAAGGATATCTTGCAAAAGGAAAAATAATTAGTGTTCTACTTGCAAAATAGAGATGAGATAATTCTTGCCACAACAAAGTATTCAATTCGACAATGACAAGTAAAATGACCAATTGCTAGTAAAACCATGAGGTGTGTTAATATGAAATGCACTTACACTAGATTTGGATGCAATTATCTTGGTTATTTTTAATCTAAAATGCCTAATCTAGGTGAGAGATCCTCTCTTGAGCTCTTACCAAAGGGTAAAAATTGGCGTTACTATAAGAAAGAGGGGGCGAGTAAACGATGGTGTCATTAACAATACCTGTCCCCTGAGTCTTACGAGCCAGTGTGTGCTTTCGTTCCTACAAGGGGACAAGCCACCTTCATAACTGCAGGGTCACACGCCTTTACCTTACTTCGTATCAAATGGAAGAACTTTCCAAGAAAGTCTTTTTTCCTATAATTTCTATCAACCAAGCTTATGCTTGGAGGTTCTTTCCAAGAAAGTTTTTTTTCCTATAATTTCTATCAACCAAGCTTATGCTTGGAGGTTGATTTTAAAGATGCAACTAAGTTAGGATGCCTACTATGATATGCAAGTATGATTGCAAATGCTAAGTGAGATAGAAATGCTTTAATCAAATATGCTTAAAAACACAAGATTGCATAAACTTCATAACATGTAAAATTGTGAAGTGAAAGTATTTGCTTTGACTTATGATATATTAATGATCCACCAAAAGCAAATAAAGCTTGGAGCTTATAGGGCGCCTTATTGACATCAATCTAGTAAAACTTAGGCCAACGTGGAGGAATAGGAGGATAGGAGAAGCCAGGGTGGCCAAGAGACTAGACAGATTCTTGATCAAGGAAAAGGTTTGGTGGATCGATTTCTAGCCCTAAGGCAATGGCAAGGAATCGAATCATCATCCAATTCTCCTATAAATTAAGGGCATCTTTGATAAACCAGGAGCTCTGTTCAAATTCTATTTGGGCTGGCTAAAGGAGGAATCCTATAATGCTCTTTTTAAGGAAACCTGGAGTTCTTAAGGGGCAGAGGAGCATCCAAGCAAAGAGGCACACTTCTGGGGGAACCTTAAAAAGATGAAAAAAACAACAATTAAATGGGCTAAACAAAGAAGAGAAGCGCAGGAGGAGAGGTTGAGATGGTTGGGAGAGGAATTGGAGAGGATGGAAAGTCCTGTAGCAGATGGATATGAATCGGGGGAAAAAAGGGATCTTATAAAATCCTTGGAGGGGGAGAGAAGGAAGATTTTGCTGGAAAAGGAGGAGCAATGGAGGTTGAAGAGTAAAGCACTGTGGCTAACATCAGGGGATGAGAATACAAAGTTTTTCCACAATTATGCAAAAGGGAGGAAAATCGCTAATACCATATGGGGGATGAGAAGGGAGGACAATGGGATGGAAAAGTCCTTCCCTGAGCTAGCTAAAATGAGTAAGGATCACTTCAGCAGAGTTTTCAAAGCCCCCCCTGAGGTCATTATTGCAGAGGTGGTCAGGGTAGCCCAACATTTCCCAAGGTATGTGGAGGAAGAGGAAAATGAGATGCTGACAAGCCCGGTGTCCAGGGATGAGGTGGAAGGAGTCCTCAAGTTAATGGAAAAGGAAAAAAGTCTGGGGCCGGATGGGTGGACAGCAAAGTTCTATCAACATTTCTTTGAAGAGCTGGGGGAGGAGCTTACAGCAATAGTGGAAGAATCCTGATCGAGAGGAGCTATACTCAAGCAAATGAACTCTACCTTTATAGCTCTCATCCCGAAACTGGATGAGCCAGGTTCCTTCAATGATTTTCGCTCCATCTCTTTATGCAACAACATTTATAAAATCATCTCGAAAGTTATCATTGTTAGGCTAAATCCGATCCTCTCCAAGAACATTTCGCAGGAACAGTTTGGGTTCTTAGAAGGGAGGCAGATCCATGAAGCAATCAGGGTGATGGGGTGTATAAGATAAGCTGGATATATGTCAGATTACTCCTAACGCACCTGGGTTTTGATATCTGTTTCATTAATTGGGTGATGGGGTGTATAACTGACATCAGTTTTGTTGTTCTAATTAATGGGGCGGCCTCTTTGTTCTTCAAAATCCAGAGAGGTCTAAGACAGGGATGCCCTGTGTCTCCTTTGCTCTTTCTCTTGGCAGCAGAAGGCTTATGTCAATTGTTAGCAGTTGCCAAAAGGAGGGGGGACATTAAGGGCATAGAGGTCGCCATTAATATGCAGATTACCCATCTCCTTTTCGTTTATGATATCCTCCTTTTTAGTGATGGAAACAGAAGAGAGATCGATTATCTAAAATTAGCAATTGAGCTCTTCCTCTTGGCAATAGGAATGAGTATAAATGTAGGCCTCACGGAGGAGGAAATTAGAAGAGCAGCGGTGGATCTTCCATATGAGATTAAGGAAATGGGAGATAGCTTAAAGTACCTCGGGTTTACTCTCAAACCGAACTCTTACAAAATTCTAGATTGGCTGTGGCTGGTAGCTAAAATAGAAAAGAGAGTGAATCATTGGAGTTTCAGATGGCTATCTAGAGCGGGGTGATTGGTGTTGATAAAATCCGTTCTCATGGCTATTTCGGTGAAATGTGCTCTCGTGGGTTCCTAAAAGTATTCTGGAGAAGGTGAGGAAAATATGTAGCAAATTTATGTGGGTAGGATCCAAGGAGGAAAGGGTGATGCCTTGGGTGGCCTGGGACAGAATTGCAAGACCAAAATATTGGGGAGGCTGGGGCTTGAAAGAGCTCCCCTCCTTTGTAGCCTCCCTAGTTGCCAAAATGGGTTGGAGAATTTTGTTCAAAGAATCATTATGGTCCCAAATCATGAAACAGAAATACATTGACCCTATGGAGCTGACAGAATGGCTTCGATCTTCGGGGAAAAAACTATCTAGAGCATATGTGGTTTGGAAAGCCATTCTAGGATCATTGTATATCATCAAAGAAGGTCTGGTTTGGCAGGTAGATAATGGGGAACAGGTCAGAATTGGGCTAGATCCCTGGGTGGGGTGCAATGAGGCCTACTCTCTCCTGGTGGAGCTGAGGACTCTTCTAAGGTCCAAAGGTTTCCACTTTATAAATCAAATTGCAAAGGAGGTTGCTTCCTCGCACCTGCAGATTGACCCTATCTGGTATGAAGATTGGGAGAAGTTTACAAGTGAATTGATTAGATCGAATGTGTGTATCAAGGATAGAGAGGACGAATTAAGGTGGGTACAAGCCCCCTCGGGCAAGTATACACCAAAGTTCGGATATGCATACCTCATGGCCAAAAATGGATGGGAGGCACCAACATGGTGGGCCAATCAGCTTTGGAAGTTGAAATGTCCGGCCAAAAGCAAGCTCTTCTTCTGGTGCATTTTAAAAAACAAAGTACCAACCTGGGACAATATGCAAAAAGGAAGAAGGAAGGCTCGGGTTGGTGTCCGCTTTGTAATTCTGCCTCTGAATCAGTACCTCACCTATTTATACATTGCTCTTTCAGTAACTGGTCTTGGCAGAGACGTTGACAGTTGTAGGTAAGTTGCAAAGGTGGGATGGGGTGTCGGTTTCGGAAGCCTGGAAGGAATGGTGGCAGGGAGTCAGGAGGAAAAATGGAAGGCGCTTCCCCTGCTAATTTCCTAGGGCATTTGGCTAGCAAGAAACAGAACAATTTTTAAAGATAAGGAGACCCAGTCACAGGTCATAGCTCTGGAGAGTGCGGCTATTTATGCCCAAATGCCGGATTCAAAGTCAAAGTCCAATCCTAGGGTGATCACCCCGGAGCTCATTAGGGGAGATATGTCGTGGGCATACTTTGATGGAGCATCCAGTGAAGGAAACAATTGTGGGGCTGGTATTGTGATTCATCTCAGTCCGGACACTCGTAAGGAAGCCTCGGTGGGGCTTGGGAACGGAACAAACAACTTTGCTGAACTTAAGGCTCTACACATGCTGCTGTGTTGGTTGATCGAGTTGGGCTATCTATCGGTACAAATCTTTGGGGACTCATTGAACGTTGTTAAATGGTTCAATAAGGAATTCATGTGCCAAAACTATCTATTATATCCTATCCTTGAAGAAATTTGTTCATTAAAAAGTCATTTTGCTTCCATATCTGTATGTCACATTTACAGGGAGCGGAACGAGGTAGCAAACCTCCTTTCTAAGGAGGGTGTACAGCAGATTTTGGGCAGCTGGAAAATAAAGGATGTAGGTTCGGAGGGCCTGGTGGAGACGGATCGTGCCACTTTCCTTTGACAGATTGATTATGCTCTCTTGATGTTGAGCTAGGCTCTACATCTTTGTCTGAGTTTTTTGTATTTTATGCTTTCAGTATCATACTTGCTACTCTGTGGTATAGACTCCTTTGCTTTCAGACATTTACATACTATATGACACATATATAATACTATCATGTATATGTTTTGGCCGGCTTCTAGGATCTTGTTTAGAGCTATTTTCCTTATAAGAGGAAGCTCGGGACTAGAAGGTTGGTGCTTTTGGCCAGCCTCTTTGCTCTAGCTGAGCTTTTTTCCTCATAAGAGGAGGCTCTGGACGAAGATGGAAGGCGTGGTTTTTCACTGATATGGTTGCTCAGGAGGGCAACGTCCGAGCATATGTTTTTATATCTGCGAGTTTTTGGAAGTATTGGTCAATGCAAACAACCGAATGCTCTGGTTTTGAAGTCCTGCGTGACTCTCAAACAGATAAAATGCTTAAAGCATGTACACAACAAAATTTTTATTGACTAATATAAAGTTTCAATTTTTTTTTTGCGGAAAAAAAAGAAGAAGCTTGGAGCTTATGTAAAATAAATTGCAATGCTTTAAAAGATAAACTCAAGATTTTACTCAAAATAACCTTGCAAAAGAAAGAAACTTTAACTTGAGAGATTAACTTGACATAAAATAAATGGTTGCTTTGGAAAGTGAAATTGCCCAAATACACAATGCATCAAAACTCAAGATATGAAAATGTTGCACAATAGTGAAGCATAAGTGAACTTTAGACAATACCCAAGCTAAATGTATCAAGTTAAAGAGATGCTTGCATAAAAATGAATTTGCAATGAAGTAACTTGTGACTTGTAGCAATCAATGTAAATGACAAGCAAATTGCAATGAATTTTAGCACATTTGAGGAAAAGCAAATGAGGTGAATGGTTATGTTAATTAAAAAATTAAAGCATGCATGTAAGTGAAAGGAAAAGTTAGAGTCAACAAGTCAACCACGAGTTCTCTCACAAATTGGAGAGATAGGGATGCCAATGGGTAGAACCCATGCTCCCCAAAATCAGAAATTTTATTAATTAAGTTACAAGAGATAAGAGCCCTTGAAAGACTCCTCCAAGCTCATGGAAAATATTTACAATGAAAGCCTTAGATGATAGATTTTTCCTTGATGAGTTACTGCTGCAAATGAGGCCTTGAAATCTGAAATTTGAAAGGACCGCCTTAGATACAAGAATTAGATTCAAGAAGAGGAATTTGCTCCAAAGCAAGAGAGGATAAGCCTCCTTGAGCCCACGACCAAGACAGAAAAGTGCATCCCAAAATGGAACTTGGCCTTGCCACAAAGAACCCCTAATTCCCATGGCCAAGAGAGAAAACTAGTCTTGATTTGAGAACCAAGGTCCTGCACACAACTTGTTAATAGTTTCAAACAATGAATCCCGCAAGCTGTCACAAGAACAAGTTAAAGAGGGCTGCAAAATAAACCAAGTGTTAGTTATGAAATTACTCAATAGAATTACAAATGTATGTGTACAATATAATCTACAAAGGCTAAGCTAAATAGTATGATTAAACTCCCCTCTTTGCTTAGCCATGATTTGGCTCTAAAATAACAAGATTAGCAAATAAAGCACAATATTTGAGAAATAAATATTAAATGATTGATGCAAGAGATATGAGCCCAAAGCTCAAAATAAACCCCTTTAAGACAAATTCGAAAGGTAAGACTTTGGCAATTGACAAATGTGGGTTCTCTTTGAGTATTTCAAGAGTGGGTTAGTTCGTTCGAGAACTTCCCCTCACGCTTCAAGCTTTATCCAAAGAAAGATTTTCTACACAACTTCACATAAACAAATTAGATCCACATGGGCTTAATTAAATGCAATGAAGAGAAATTTTTTGAGATATATTGGACATTAGCTAAAACATTTCTCTATCTAGAGCAAGTAAATAATCCTTGCTAATGTGAGATAACTACGCATCAACATAACTTGAAAAACAGGATGGAAATAATAGCATAATGAAACAAGTAGAAAGACAAGACCAAAAATATCAAGATGTTACCATACACAAGGAGAAGAACACCTCAAATGTAACCCTGAAGTCTTTTGTATTAATTTGCAAAGAGTGTACAATCCAACAGAGTATCCTTAAGCCCAATAGCTCGTATTCCAAATACAAAATGAGAGCCCAAGGCTCAATTATATAGGATAATGGGTGGATATCCCAATGAAGAACCAAATTCCAAGTGTGATGATGACAATCCCAATGCTCCCTCATGCAATTCGAATTCCCTAGAGAGGACCACGCAGTTTATGGGAGGAGCTAACTTGTGTTGAAGAGGAACAATTGTACATAGGGGTGGAGTGGTAGGAGACCACTCTCCACTCAAAGGCCACCAAAAAGATGACTCATCCAAGCAATTCGAATTTCCTTCTTCAATAAATGTGTTTTTCCTTGGGAAACTCGTGGTCCCCTCCAAAAATTCAATTTTATTTGAGCACACGTCATTTCCTTGTTTTTAGGGGTCCACATCACCTTGGGACTTCACTTTAACCTCTCCATAATTTTCCACCTCATTTCCACATCATTCAACATGTGTGGATATTTTTTTTTTCATCTATATAATTGTTGGCTTAATTTATTCCCACTTTTTCCACTAAACTTAGGAAAAGTGGGTTTTGAGGGTTCAAAACACATTTTTAACCCCTCAAAGTGTGTCTTAATAGAAAGTTGAAGGTGAGAGGTGCAAATTTTATTACTCATACCCCATACAACTTCTCTAGACATCACTTGTTACATTTCAGATACAATTTTCGCCCTGCGGGAAATTAAAAAACATAAAAAATGACCCCCTAGAACTAACCAAATTCCATGAAACTTTACAAGTGATCTAGTATGGAATAACACAATGACTCCAGGCACTAGGACTCATCCAATGCCTCACCATCAAGTCTTACTCTGACTTTGGGGTATATTTGGAGGAAAAAACTCAATAAATTATTAAGTCATGGTAGGAAGATGATAATTAACCAAGTAAAAGAAGTCTCCCAAAGTAATACTCACTTGATCACAAGGTCTCAAGCTACCTAGGCCTGTTACATGACTCAAAACTCATCATACTAGCATCACTTATTACATTTCCCCTTAGGGCTTGTGGAATCTGGGTACAACAGAAAACGATGAGAAAAAGAAGTAGAGTTGAAAAACTCTGGTAATATGATGATCTTTGATGGTACAAGCATCCTTTGGTACATCCTTCGGCATAATCCTCAAGCGCCACCAATACAACATTGGTGTTTGCGAGATCTACTACATAGAAGTCATCAGTGAATGTGTGACTACCTAGTGTCACATTCAATCGTGGACTATTTTGTGTGCATGTCATGTTATACCCATTAGCCACCACAACGCTAGTGCCGAGTAAAACCCACAGTCCCCACTTTCTGGTGATATCAATGCATCCTAAACTTTCACCCAAATAAAACTCAACCAATCTGGGCAATCTCACTTGTTCTAATCTCTTGAACTGGAAATTTAAATATATCTGTGTGCTTTAATATCTCAATCTGAGATTGAGATATTAAATAAAATTCCTCCTTTGTTTATGAAACCACACACCTCCTCTCAAAATTAATAGCGCGGAAGCTTTTTCTTCAAAGGTTATAGAACCCGAAATGCATATAACAATGCTCTTCTAATGAAGCCTTATAATACACCCACTTATGATTTTTGAATCAATTATTTGGATTCCACATAAACCCAAACACAACAACTTTATAGGCAGGAGCCTATCCTTCTTCGACCCATTCTAACCATACCTTGAAGGCCCCCTTTTTTTTTTAAAACTTATCGAATATATATTCGATATTACTTAAACTGTAAATGCGCCCGACCTTTCAAATAAATCCAAGGCTAAACATATATAAACATTCTCCAGCTGTGTATAAAACGCATTCAAGATTCATTCCCAACCTCAAATAATCTGCGTAATGAAATACCGCAGTTTATTTTTATTTATATCGCTCCCTTTCAATTAATACAATACTTGGCCTTTTTATAAAGTGCTCGACTATTATGTATTCAACACTAAGTGCGCTTGAGACTATAGTTCGGAACCCCTTTCGAAATACTGCTTCAAAGGTTAATAACCCGACTTCAAACCTTTGGCAAACACAAACCCCGGGTTTATAACATTAACCTCCGTTAATAAATCTCGACTTAAAACAAAACCCAATAGACATTAAAGTCCACCGGTCCCACAACTCAAATGAACACACCTTGGGTTAAATGTCGAACAGATCCAATGATCCACGTTACGTCGCGCCCCAAATCTCAATCCGACGGTTTGAGCGAAGTTTCGCGTTTTTTTATCGTCCGAGCGTTAACGCTCAGAAGTTACGCGATGAAAGTTGTTTTTGAAAACCGCCCACGACCACGTGTCAGACGAAGACATAGATCGCGTTTTTTTTTGGACAGTTTCTCTTATCACCTTCCAATAATGCGATACTGCCGGTTTTCCTTCCGACGACTGCCTTTATTGTTCATTCAAGTCAGAGTTCCGTTCCCTTTTGGCTCGGGGTTTCGCTCTTTTGAACTCACTGTTCCCCTGCGTTATAAGCTCTATACGCCCACACTTCTTGTTACACAGTTATCTAGCGAACATCGCTCCCTTGTGTATTAACCCGCAACTCGGTCCTTTCTTTCACTACTGCATTCTTGCTCCAGTTCTCTTACACATAGCTCAGTCAAATATCGTTTCCTTACACACAACAGAGTTAAACAATCCCCTATACAATAGGTCTAAAGGACCAGTATCCTCTCACTCCGACCTTCAGCAATTGCAATTCCGCACCTTCAATTAACGACTGTGCGCTTCCATTTTAATTTATCAAGGTGTGCAGAACACCAATAACCTAGTCATGTGCGGGATTACCAAATTAATCTTTTACACAGAGACTCATAAGCGCATTGCCATACAGTGGAAATGAATCAGCATACTAACATTGGCTCTCAACACACGGTCTTATCACATACAGAGGGGAACAAGGAGGGTTTCATACAGAATCGACTTCCTCCCATCTATGTGCAGAGTTCACAATTACAGAATTCTGCACTTGCACCATAACTATCCTCCGTCTATTATGGAGTTAGACACACGGGTTCAATTTTACAATATTCAATCACAGTTAGCCCTTTATCTCTCAAGGGCATGCAGAACCACCATTACCTCAATTCAGAAATCTACCACACTGTTTCCTACGCAGTGCTTGTGAAGTGCAATGCCAATCATATGAAATTCACAGGGATTCAAACATTCTCACACAGAAATTAACTTAGCAAATGCACAGAAATACTGAAACAAATTCCTCATTTATACAGTGAAATTTCTTACAACTTCTGCTTGGCCAGATTTTCGATCAATTGGCCCTTCTGCAACCTATTCTCTGCAGATCTCTCCTACAGCTCTACGCAGCCCTATGTAGCTCTCCTATTATGCCTTTTAGGCTTATTTTTATACAAAAACCACTGAACTGACTCAACTCCTCTAACAGCTCAAAAACTCTTCAAATTCCCAATTTTCTAACTTTAGACTAAATCCTAAAGAACTGAAACTGAATCTCTTCATATGCCCACGAATCATTCGAGGGTAGTTACAAATTTTTCTCTCTACATTTAACTAAAATCACTCAATTTATTCAATAATTACATGAGCAAGAAAATATATAAGACCCCCTATGTCTATCTATATACAAAATATTGTCTTGGGCCTAATGCCTTTGCATCAAACGCTAAAGCCCTCAAACTCTTCTGTGGGAATACCTATCTTTGCCACCAAAGCTGCATCGATGATGTTTGTGTGTTACCCACCAAAAGTGGGTGATCCCTATGAGAAACTTTTCTCCTATTCATCTCTTCCAGCTGGGAGCTAGCAACCCTTGTAGTTGATGTGATGTGCCATTTATATCTCCGCCACTTGCATCAGTGATATGTCTCCTTGCTCTTTTCTTTCAAATTGTTCCAAGTATTTACTGCAATGTTTGAATTTCCATGGTGTAAATTTATGATTTTCTGTATTAGCATTGTTTTTCCTATTTTGGAACATTACAGTGGTATCAGAGCTTAGATTTTGGCTCAGTCATGGGAAGATTTTTTTTATGAGAGAAGAAGATAGACAATATATTACTTATAGGAAGCAAAGGTATGGAAGCAAAGAGAGGGAGTTGGAGATTACTCCAGACACTGAGGATCGGGGGAAGGAGGTGTTAGTAGAGGACATGGAAGAGCCCAAGGGAAAGGAGGAGATGGTCTTTGAAAGTTTTTTGAAGGCCATAAATGATTTGGCAAAGGGACAAAAAGACATGCTTAATGAGATCAAGATGCACAATCGGGAGTGAAGCACCCATAATTTCTATTCGGAGAGACTTTCGGAGCCTCTCAACAGTATGATCAACCTTTACCTACTGCGTACCCACCATCTTCTAGTGGCCAGCTAGAGCTACGCTATCTTCTTTCATAACTTTAGTACTAGTGGAACAAGTAGGGGTTGATGAAGAAGAGTATTTCAGAGTGTGGCAGCCCATGGGAGAAGAATTCAAGGCAACACTACCTTTCAGAGATTAATACTAGCTCAAGCAGAACGGGAGGGGAAGAGGCCAAGGCACACAGAGTTATGAGTTGCAGCGTACCATTGTGAGGATGTTTTTCCCTACCTATGATGACAATGCCAAGTGCACAACTCTTGCTGGGGTGGAGAAGCTGGATACATATTTCCAACTCAACAAGATGACAGGGTTTGGAGGCCATTAAAATGGCCACTTTGCATTTAGAGGGAGAGGCACACGATTGGTGGTTTCATGGCTTGTCTTTGAAAATTCTGAATCTTTACAAACATAAATCCTACTGCAATTATCTAATTTGTATTACATACTTGTTCTCTTCATTTAACAAATTATTTACGGAATTATTTAGTAAATTCTAATACAAATACACTGCAACCTACACATATATACAGTTCAAGTACTGAAAAGTAGATGAAGCATTCTCACAAAGGACACACTTATTTTTGGACAATTGTCCCCGGAAAAACCCAATGTGGGAAAACCAGTGCAGCAGATCTGAGGGTTTGTATTATTAAGAAACAATATTTTGAGTACAACTAGGGTGCCAAAATTTGGCTCACTCAACAGAGAAAATCCTCGACAGACTGATAAAATAGTGCGTTTTACCTCACACTGCAAGTCTCGGTTGATCTAGATCAGAAATTGGTGAAACCCCAGCTGCCTCTGCGCTGCCTCTGCCGAGTAGATGCGTAGGCCTGTGTGGGTTTGGCTGAGGACTGCGTCACCCCTTCTCTGCGATGATCTGCCTCTCATAAAATCGAGTTTCAGCCCTCCCAGCTCAGAAACCTCGATCTTTAGCTAAATCTGGGCTCTCCCGGATGCTCTGCGCTGCCCCTGTATGGGCTTGCGTCACCTTCTCTGGGGACTGCGTCACCTCTCTTGGTGGCTGCGCTGCTTCCTCTGCCGTCTCTGCTACCCTTGCTCTGATATGTACTCTTGCCTCAGACCGACAACTGCTTTTGCACCTTGCTGCAACAGAATCACTTAGATCTTATCTTCGTTCAAGCACTGCTTCGTCAGAAGAATTCAATCTATAGATTCACTGTGTGTGTGTTCTCCAACTGACCCTCAAGCCATCCTTTATACTTTATCTGTTGAGAAATCAATCACTGTGATCTAATCCTTAATCAACGGCTAAGATTAAATTAGACTTGATCCTCGTCATTCAGAAGCTTCTCACCCACATTTAA
Organism: Pinus albicaulis; assembly: GCA_034641835.2. Taxonomy (NCBI): domain Eukaryota; kingdom Viridiplantae; phylum Streptophyta; class Pinopsida; order Pinales; family Pinaceae; genus Pinus; species Pinus albicaulis. Next base: position 707,931,857 of record CM076578.1, read on the forward strand.
ATTAATTCACTTTAATTATTTTAATTCCCTAAGTTTTAACTTAGGTTCCATTAAAAATAATTAATTATTTGAATAACTTTCATTCCGGGTGGAATTTCTCCAAACGATTTCTGGGTCTTGGAGATCCCATGTGTTCTAGCCCCTCCACCAAATTTCGGAACTAGAGCACATTTGATGCTACCCAAAAATCAACACTCCCTCTTAACGAGGAATGTGCTCAAGCAATACTTCTTACCAGAAACATCACCTTGATCCACGACATCGGTCCTCTGCGCTGCTGATGCTCTGTCTATTGCCCCTCATCTATTGCGCTGCTGCTATCTGTACTGTTGCCCATGACTCTGCCACTGTCACTGCTACATCTGCACTACAACTCCCTCTCAAAATGCTGCATCATGTTGCCCATAACATTGCCACTGCTAATTGCTGCACTGCAACTCAGTTGCTGAGAGTTAAGCAATTGAAAGACATCCCAAACACTGACATACTGGTTAGTCTAGATGCACCTCGATGCTGAAGCTTCCTCTACTGCTAATTTGCGTTGACCCTCTGATGTTACTGCATTGTTGCTACTCTACGTTGCGTTGCACCACTGTGCACTGCGCTGCTGCTACTGCCTCTGCTCTGCGCTGCTTCAGACTTTGGTGCTCTAGCTCTACCACTGTCACTCCATCATCCCTCGCACCAACTGACTCCAGTCATTCTGCTACTGTCATTAAGGGCTCCCGTAGCCGTATGTGATCCGAGAGTTTGGGCACCTCATGGATCCTGCCCTTCATGTAGCCGATTTACAGCTCCATATCGCCCCACTTCTTAGGTGCATGAGCCCTCATGGCACACCCATCATTATCATCCTCATCAGCCTGAGTTGGAGCAGTCTTCGAGTCAGATTCTTCCTTGCCCTTCTTCTTCAAAGGGCATTGCGTGGCGAAATGTCCTAGTTCCATGTAGATGTTCTATGCTTGATGCAACTTTACTTTTCACTACAACAATCACATAAACAATCAAGTAAAATGCTGATAGAACATACCAGAGGATCTATAGAAGACAAGTCAGAAACAGATAAAAGTGATGGTGCGTTACGGCAATCAACAGGATGCTTCAACCAGTAAAGACTCCTTGGTCAGCCAACCCAGCATGTGTCACAACAGCCCTCAAAAAGTCACACGGTCAACTCAAAGTTAACCTAGAAAAAGTCAACGCTGTCCAGAAAAGTTAATGCAGGACAGCAGCAAGAAAGTCAACGCATCTCGGTCTTCGGTCAACCTTTTGACCTCAATTTTTGTGCCAATGTGTACGGCCTTCCAAGATCGAAGTCTCCACCAAAATTAAGCCTCTTTGGACCATGCATTGACCAAAGTCAATGCTGGTCAAACTTGCGTGGAGACCTTAGCTGCAGTGAATTTCATCCAAACCTTAGCTGCAGCAAATTCGTCCTTCTTCCCACGTGTGAACCGAAATTGCCTCCAAGGAGCTCGTACTAAATCAGAAGAGGAGATGTTGTGTGTGGATGAGATGAGTGAAAAAGTCCTCCAGTGTCGACTCTATTTATATCAATCACTGAGGTGTGTGACACATCTGCTGGGGGTGTAAAACCTTAAGGCTGACTTGCACATATTTGAAATTATTAAAAATAAATTCAAAATAAATGTTTTGCTCATCAGATTAAGATCAATTTTAGATCGATCTTTTACACCTCTTCGAAAGAGGAACCCAATACAAATATTGGTATCTTCATCTGAGCATCACAACATGGAGTTTGGACCTAGTTGTCCAATTTTAACACTCCCTCTCAACAAGGGAGAACTCCATCCACCTGTGCAATCAAACATTGTGCGTCATCCCGCCGTAACTTGCTTTGCTAGCTTCTTTATTTCAGAACAGAAGTGGGTTAGTCACAAAGACATTATTCCCCGACTAACATATTCAGCGTAGAGGTCCGAAATCTCTATTGGACTCACAAAGAGTCTCATACCAACCTGAAGTTGGTTTACCTGACCCGAAGTCAGTAGGAGGTCCGAAACCTCGCTTGGACTCAAGAGAGTCATATATACTAACCCGAAGTTAGTCTCATTGACCTGAAGTTAGTTGGAGGTCCAAAACCTCACATGGACTCAAAGAGTCACATACCAACCCGATGTTGGTTTATCTGACCCGAAGTCAATAGGAGGTCCGAAACCTCACTAGACTTGATCCCAGATCAAGTGGTTGGACACGTGTCATCCTAGATAGAGAGTACGACAATCTCTGATGTGTCCATCAATCATTGCTACTAGTCTCTAGCTTTTCCCACCTCATTGGCCAAATGAGAGGTACTTCCCATGAGTCCAGAACTCAAATGGGTAGGATGCATATGGGGCACAAATCATGAGAGGCGAACCAACTCAATCATCATGGTGGGGCCCAAGCACACCAACAAGGTTCGGCAAGCCTAGCCCCGTGGTTGCTTATAGCTCCCAGAAGCTATCCCTAAAGCCCCCCAAAGCTCCCAGAGCTCATCGTCCAACAGGACCCTCAGAATAGGGTCATTCCACGATTCCAAGATTCTCACGGAAGGTTAGGAACATTACCTTCCCCAAGGGCATACTGAGAATATCCGCGACCTGCTCATCAGTTCCTATGATTGAGCCTTATGGTGCCTCTCTGTACCATATCTCGGATAAAGTGGTACCGACCATCAACATGCTTGGATCGATCATGGAACACAGGATTCTATGACAAACAAATCCCCCTCTAGTTATCACAAAGGATAACGGTGGCATCTAGCACATGCTCGAACAACTCACTAAAGAGCTTTCGCAACCAAGTGACTTCACAACAGGCCATACATGTTACAATGTATTCGGCCTTAGCGGTGATCAAGGCTACCGACTTTAGTTTTCTGCCCGAAGAAGATCTACATGTGAAGTAGCATCTAGATGTGCTCTTGCGATCCACCACACTGCCAGCCCAATTGGCATCAGTATAACCAAGGAGTGTCATGCTCCTGGCAGTGTATCTCAGCCCAAGGTCTATCGTGCCCTAGAGATATCTCAAGAGTTTTTTGGCACCAACCCAGTGAAAGTTATGATCAACGATGTGTTGACTCAAAGTGTTCACTGCAAAACATACGTCCGGACGGGTGTTCACTAAGAACATCAGGGCCCCTACAAGTTGACGATACTCAGTAGGATTTGTCAATACGGGCCTAGCAGCGCTGCCACTCAACTTCTTGAAGTTGAGCTCCTTCGGTGTCGACACGGACTTGCAGTCCACCATACTAAATCTTTCCAGAAGCTTCACAATGTATTTTCCTTGAGAAAGGAAAATCTTGCCAGGTCTTTGGCAGACCTCCAGGCCTAGGAAGTAGTGCATCAGTCCTAGGTCTTTCATCTCAAACTCAACAGCGAGCTCCCTCTTGCATTAATGAATGAGAGGGAGCACCTGTCAGGAAGAGGTTGTCCACATACAACACCAGAATGAGAGGCTTCTCTCTATGAACCTTGAATTAAAGGTTTGGATCAACATTAATACGAGTGAAGCCTAGCTTCATCAGGTAGCCATCTATCCTCTCGTACCAAGCTCTAGGTGCTTCCTTCAACCCATAGAGGGATTTCTTTAACCTGCAGACATGGGTGTCTTGATCTTGGACTTCGAACCCCAGAGGTTTCTCCACATACACCTCTTCCTTCATCGCACCATGCAGAAGTGCGGTCTTCCCATCCATCTAATGAAGACTCCATCCTTGCATAGCAGCAAGGGCTATGATAGATCAGATGGTGGTCACAGGTGCAAATATGTCATCATAGTGTATGCCTTCTTTTTTAGAGAAGCCACGGGCAACGAATCTTGCCTTGAACTTTTTAGCACTTTCATTAGATCCATGCTTGATCTTGTAGAGCCATTTTGAGGTGACAACTGCTTTGTCCTCCGATCTAGGAACCACATCCCAGACATCATTCTTCATTATGGATTCATACTCTTCGTGCATAGCATCCTTCCAGACTTGATGCTTTACGTATTCCTCAAAAAGATCCAGGCTCGGATTGTACAATAGTACTCATGGCTGCTAGATACCCTTGGTATCTACTCGGCTTCTTGCTTTCATGGAATGTCCCCCTTGGGGCCATATGTCCCTCAGCATCCTCGAGAGTGTCCCTGAGCCATGATGGTCTCTTTCCCACTGAAGGAGGTGGATCAATCGGGTCCATTGGTCCTTCAACATCAGGCATCGTCTCATCCTTCGCTTCCTCTTGATTTCTAGACCTTGCTTCATGATCTTCCTCAGATCTTAGAAGATTGACAACTTTCCTCAGGGAAGCATCTTCATCAAAGGTGACATTGTGGCATATCTCCACTTCTCTTTGACCAGGCACATAGAATCTATAGGCCTTCGAAGTTTCATTGTAGCCCACAAACGTTGTGGTCTCCCTCTTGATGCTAGCTCCTCTGCAAAAGTTCTTGAATTTGTTCGTCTCATATTTAGTGCCATTATCGGTCTGTCGGATAGCATCTCATGTCATTGCTCCCAGTGGACTTCCTCCAACTTGGTAGAGTGTATCAATTCTAGACCCAAACGTGACAGCTTCCTTGAAGCTCTTCTTCCACATGCGCACCTTTCCATCAGTGAATGCCACATTGAAACCTTTGTCTTCCATGGCTGATATAGACACGAGGTTCTTCTTCAAATTAGGTACATAGAGTACATCCTGTAAGTGGAGGACTTGACCTTGAGACAAGTGGAGGGTCACAGTCCCTGTCCCTTTCATGGGATATGTGGCATTATCTCCAAGGATAATTTCCAGATTAGTATCCTTCTCAACCATATCAGAGAGTGCTTCCTTGAACCCAGTGATGTGCCTTGAGGCACCACTATCTATCCACCAGACATCCATAGTGTTGGGTGGAGATGCAATAGAGAGGGCAGATACAAGGATGTATTCATTTCTTTTATCAACAACATTTGATTCCTCATACCTGGAATTTCTTGACCTTTTGAAAGGCTGATCATTTTCGTCAGAGGGAGCCTTCCTCTTTCCCTGGAACCTGTTGTTCCTTTGATTGTCATCCCTCTGGTTGTTGTTGTTGTCATCATCATCAGGAGAATCCTTCTTGAAAGGACATTCTCTAGCATAGTAGCTAGGCCTATGACAAGTGAAGCACTTGCCCTTCTTTCCTTGGGCCCCTGCTTTTCCCTTGTTCTTTGGACCACCAGAGTTCTTCTTTCTAGAATGAGTAGCATATGCAACATTTCCTTCATTTCCATACTCCTTCATTCTTGATTCTTCTTGAACGCATCTTGACAGTACTTCGTCAAAGTCAGGTATCACATTATTATTTAGAATGGTAGTGTTGAACACATGCCATTCAGATGAGAGCCCTCCAAGTGCGGTGAGCACCATCTCTCGATCAGCTATTGTCTCCCCAATAGCCAGCAGATTGTTCCTGATTTCAATCAGCTTCAGAAAGTATGATTGAGCAGACTCATCCTTGCCTTTCTTTAGATTCTTCAATTGATTCTTGAAGAATAGTACTTGATTCGCATTGTTGGCCTTGAACACGAGGATCAATTATCATACATCTCTTTGGATGTGCCCAACTTAGAGATGTAGGGCACCAGACTTTTATGAATGGATTCCCTGATCATCAGCTTTGCTTTGATCTCCCCCTTCTTATACTTTGTTTTGGCAGCAGCAGTAGCAGTGGATGGAGATTCTTGGATTTTACCCTACACATAGTCCATGACATCTTAGTCCTCCAATTTGAGATCTAATATCATCTTCCAAGCATGGAAGTCATCCTTCCCAGTCAATTTGTCATCCTCTTTGAAGCCATAGTTTGTAGAACCCATTTTCCTCTTTGGTGATTGCAACAAATGGGGCTTGTCTTCACCTCAACTTTGATACCATGTAAGTTTATGTAGATGTTCTATGCTTGATGCAATTTTACTTTTCACTACAACAATCACATAAACAATCAAGTAAAATGCTGATAGAACATACCAGAGGATCTATAGAAGACAAGTCAGAAACAGATAAAAGTGATGGTGCGTTACGACGGTCAACAAGCAAAGACTCCTTGGTCAGCCAACCCAGCATGTGTCACAACAGCCCTCAAAACAGCCACACGGTCAACTCAAAGTTAACCTAGAAAAAGTCAACGCTGTCCGAAAAAGTCAATGCAGGACAACAACAAGAAAGTCAATGCAGCTCGGTCTTCGGTCAACCTTTTGACCTCGATTTTTGTGCCAATGTGTACGGCCTTCCAAGATCGAAGTCTCCACCAAAATTCAGCCTCTTTGGACCATGCGTTGACCAAAGTCAACGCTGGTCAAACTTGCGTGGAAACCCTAGTTGCAGTGAATTTCATCCAAACCTTAGCTACAACAAATTCGTCCTTCTTCCCATGTGTGAACCGAAATTGCCTCCAAGGAGCTCGTACTAAATCAGAAGAGGAGATGTTGTGTGTGGATGAGATGAGTGAAAAAGTCCTCCAACGTTGACTCTATTTATATCAATCACTGAGGTGTGTGACACATTTGCTGGGGGTGTAAAACCTTAAGGTCGACCTGCACATATTTGAAATTATTAAAAATAAATTCAAAATAACTGTTCTGCTCATCAGATTAAGATCAATTTTAGATCGATCTTACACCTCTCGAAAGAGGAACCCAATACAAATATTGTTTTCTTCATCTGAGCATCACAACATGGAGTTTAGACCTAGTTGTCCAATTTTAACATGCCCACATATGAAGTATCGGACCTTTGAGAGGTCCTTCTTTTTCCTTCTCTGTTTCCCTAGTTGTCCCTTAGATACGAGGGCCGCATCTTCCTCTTCGTCCTTTTTGACTTTGATCTGTTTGTTGCTGCTTCCTGCCTTGGTCCATTGTCTAAGCTCTTCTTGTCGAAGATTTACTCACATCTCTTCCCAGCTTGGAAGAGCTTCCTTGCCCAAAATGCCTTGGACAAAGTTATCCCAGTCTTCAGTGACTGCATTTAGGGCAGTCCTGACCATAAGTCCAACTTCTGGTGTAGCCCCTACAGAAGCTAGATGATCTCAGATCCCTTGCAATCTAATGAGGAAGGGGTCAATCTCTTCTCTCCTTCTACATCTGAAATGATCTCAGCTGGTTCTCAAGCAACATCTTCCGCTAGATGGAAGATCCCTGGTACATAGTGGTCAAGACTCAAGGCCTCCCACATTTCTCTTGTTGTGTTCTTCTCAGCAATATGTGGGATCACATGATCCTCGACTTTGTCCATGATCATGCATTTTGCTTTTGCCTGAGCCTCCTCGTACTTCTTGAGAGGACCAACATCAACCGAAACAACAATAGTGTTCAAGGCATGATCCTTGATGCGATGTTCATCTAACACTGCCAAGATCTCGGCCTTCCAGATGACAAAATTGGATGCTCCATCCAACCTGTCCTGATCCCTCAGTCCATCCACGACCATCTCTGCTCAACTAAGTGTCGAACAAGTCCCTTTCTCCCTCTTCCACTACCGCCCCAACAAAACTTGGATCTAGATTTCTTTGGCGATAGAAACACTCCAAGGAACAAGCTCCCTTTGCATTTCAATTTCCTTCACAAAAACCCTTATGCCAACAGATGTCGAAACACTCCTCTCTGATCTTGCTTTGCTGCTACTCAACACTAGATCTAGACTTCTTGGAAATAACTCTTCTGAGTAACTGCTTCCCTCTACTTTGCTTCTGCCCCACTAGATACTGTTCTGCACCAACAAAATCAGTGCCTCACCAACAACTCCAGAAAGAAACTGTACTACACCTCCAGCCACAAAAATCCAGAAATTTGAGACTCAACAGCCTTTGCGCTGACCCATCAAGCACTGCGCTACCTTCTGCAGCAACAACGTCACTGTAGCAGGCTGATGCAGGCTCTGTGTGAGCATTTCCAGGTGACTGCGTCACCCTTCCTCCACCTCACCGGCCTAGGACTGTGTTGTCTCTTAGGACAACTGCTTTCTCGCTGCAAAATTTCTTCTGTCCTTTCGCTGATGGCTTCAGTCCCCCTTGGTCTGCAATTGCCCTGATACCCTGTGAAAATTTCTGGATCTTTACAAATAGAAATCCTAATGCAATTATCTGAATTGTATTACCTACTTGTTTTCTTCATTTAACAAGTTATTTACGAAATTATTCAGTAAATTCTAATACAAATACATTGCAGCTTACTGATCTGAATATGGGCAAACTAGTTTTGTTGTGCTAGCTTCCTTATTAGTATTAAAAAAATGTGTTTAGGATCGTCTCAAATTATCCAGTTATGTGAGGGTTTATGTGTCAAGTTTAGTGTCTTTTATGAGCAATTTCTTAAGTAAAATAGTTGTTAAAAACACATGTACAACAAATAAATTGCAGAGAAATAACACACAACAAACACATTACACAATAGTGGATCACAGAGTTCACCCCTCCTGGGCTACATCTCCATGGACCTACTTCAACTGGCTAGGCCCTCTTTGGATTAATGGTCAATTATCTGATTACATGCACCTACAGTGCTCCAATTCCTTTGCAACCTGCTCCATTGGATTCAGAAGACCCAAAAACCTCAAAATAGATTCTTCAAGCTCTACAAATGGTCTTCAGATGATCTAGGCATGGCCTCCCCTCCTAGTGGCCCTGGGCTTCTTTAATCTTCAAAGTGGAAAAATCACTTACAGAAGTGCTCCAACACCTCTGCAACTTGCACCATCATACTCAGAGCATCCAAATCATCTAGGAATGACTCTTCTTGAGCCAAAATTGGTCGAAATATGTCAAAGTTATGGCTTCTTCAGTTTTCCCTAGGAAAACTCCTCAAAATCTGGAGAAACTCCAATTAAGTCCGCTAATTTTGGAGGCAACTCCGGATTTGGGGGCTCCACCATCTTCTCCGTCGTATTAAATTGGAGTTTAATTAATAGTTAAACTAGATTAACTAATGGATAAGTGTGAGTTAAACGCGCTAAGCGCGTTTACCATAAACCCAGATTAAAATAAGGTTTAGCACTTTAACACTTGATTATGGGTTTAAATAAACCCAAATTAAGGTTTAATCCTACGCATTAACCATAGTACTCTGCCACGGTTCTGGGGCGTGGTCCTATGGTAAGGGTTGGCCCTTCTTATCTCCGCCCAAACCTTTGATAAACCATAAATACAAACTTATGCCATAGTCTTATAAGAACCAACGTATAGCATAGTGGTAGCGCCTGTGGGTTATGTGGGGGAGGTCGCGGGCCAGTGGGTCATGTGGGGGAGGTTGCGGGGTCGACCTTGACGTCTGCCCAGCCATTGTATAAATTATTTTCCAATTGCATATAAATGAATTTCGACCTTAGCACTTAACCACACTTCTGCCTTTGGGAGGGGCACGTGGCGACCTATGGGCTAGCCACGTCTCAGCTCCCCATTGGCTCTCCACAAACCAATCAAAAAAATTGCCCTGTGCCCAGAAATTCGGCCCAATCACCATTAGACAAGTGTCAACACCTCATTGGCCTTTGAAACCCAAAATTTTGACCTTTGACCCTGTTTGACCCCTTTTTTTTAAAAAATTGCCTGTTTGGCACGACGAACAACAGGCTCTAACTTTCACATATGGAGTCGGTATTGAGTGAAATGAAGTGCACCGGATTGCTGGCGACGAGTCCTATCCGGTCGTTCTGGTTTGGTGCGATTATAAACACTTTGATTTTTTGGCAAATTTTTGCCCCCAATCCAGATTCCGATCACCTACACCGATATACAAATCAAGTACTGAAAAATAAATGAAGCAATCACACAAAGGACAGACTTATTTTTGGACAATTATCTCCTGAAAAACCCAATGTGGGAAAACTGGTGCAACAAATCTGAGGGTTTGTATTATTAAGCAGCAGTGTCCTAAGTACAACTAGGGTGCCAAAATCTGGCTCACCCAACAGAGAAAATCCTCGATAGATAGATAAAATAGTGAGTTTTACCTCACACTTCACGTCCCGGCTGATCCGAATCAGAAACTGGTGAAACCCCAGCTGCCTCTGCGTTGCCTCTGTGCAGTAGATGTGTAGACTTGCTTGGGTCTGGCTGAGGACTGTGTCACCCCTTCTCTGCGCTAATCTGCTTCTCAGAAAATCGAGTTTCAGCCCTCCCGACTTAGAAACCCCGATCTTCAACTAAATTTGGACTGTCTCTCGGATGCTCTGCGCTGCCCCTGCGTGGGCTTGCATCACCTTCTCTGGGGCCTGTCGTCTCTGCTGCCCTTGCTCTGCTATGTACTCTTGGTCCTTCGACCAACAACTGCTTCTGCCCCTCGCTGCAATGGAATCACTTAGATCTTATCTTCATCCAAGCACTGCTCCGTCAGAAGAATTCAATGCCTAGATTCACTGTGTGTGTGTTCTCTAACTGACCCTCAAGCTTTCCTTTATACTTTTCACGTTGAGAAATCAACGGTCGTGATCTAATCCTTAATCAACGACTAAGATTAAATTAGACTTGATCCTCATCACTGAGAAGCTTCTCACCCACATTTAAATTACTTCACTTCAATTATTTTAATTCCCGAAGTTTTAACTTATGCTCCATTAAAAATAATTAATTATTTGAATAACTTTCATTCAGGGTGGAATTTCTCCAAACGATTTCTGGGTCTTGGAGATCTCATGTGTTCTAGCCCCTCCACAAAATTTCTGAGCTAGAACACATCTGATGCTACCCAAAAATCAATGTTGTCTACTTTGAGGCATGTTAACGTGACTGCCTCTGAGGACTTCACACAGAGAGTAGTGGAGCGTTTTGATCGAGGGGATCCAAAGGCTCACTTCAGGGAGTTGACCCAACTTAGGTAGACAGGACATCCTGAGCATTATATTTCGGAGTTCTTACGAGTTTCAGTTATGGTGCTTGATTTGTAGGATGCTAGGAGGGTGTACATTTTTGTAGAGGGATTGATAGAGCCATTGCGTAGACTCGTGACGTCACACAAACCCTCCACTTTACTGGAGGTTGTGACTTGTACAAGGGATTTGCAGGGGGCCATCCCCAAGACTTGGGCACCTTTTCCATCACGCACTCCCAACCCTCAGAAAGGGGGTGAAACTAGACTTGCACCATCGCAGAGAGAAGCTCCAGGGAGAGGACAGTTGGATGATGAGACTAGGAGAGACATCGAGAGGAGGAAACTATGTTTTACATGTCGGGAGACGTGGGCACCAGGCCATCGGTGCACAGCAGGAAAAGCCCACTATATCGAGGTTTTCTTAGCCCACTATATCCACCACACTGCCAGCCCAATCGGCATCAGTATATCCACGGAGTGTCACACTCCCGGCAGTGTATCTCAGCCCATGGTTTATCGTGCCCCGAAGATATCTCAGAAGATTCTTGGCACCAACCCAGTGAAAATGATGAGGCTCAACTATCTGTTGACTCAAAGTGTTCACTGCAAAACATATATCCGGTCGGGTGTTCACTAAGAACATCAAAGCTCCTATGAGTTGACGATACTCAGTAGGATTGACCAAGATAGGCCCAGCAGCGCTGCCACTCAACTTCTTAAAGTTGAGTTCCATCGGTGTCGACATGGACTTACAGTCCACCATCCCAAATCTTTCTAGAAGCTTCACAATGTATTTTCCTTGAGAAAGGAAAATCTCTCCAGGTCTCTGCCAGACCTCCAGGCATAGGAAGTTGTGCATCAGTCCTAGGTCCTTCATCTCGAACTCAGCAGCGAGCTCCCTCTTACATTGATGAATGAGAGGGTCAGCACCTGTCAGGAAGAGGTCATCCACATACAGCACTAGAATGAGAGGCTTCCCCTGCACAACCTTGAAGTAAAGGTTTGGATCAACATTACTTCGAGTGAAGCCCAGCTTCATCAAGTAACTATCCATCCTCTCGTACCAAGCTCTGGGTGCTTGCTTTAACCTATAGAGGGCTTTCTTCAACCTGCAGACATGAGTGTCTCGATTCTGAACTTCAAATCCCAGAGGTTGTTCCACATACACCTCTTCCTTTATTGCACCATGCAGAAAAGCGGTCTTGACATCCATCTGATGAAGACTCCATCCTTGCGTTGCAGCAAGGGCTATGATTGATTGAATGGTGGTATATCGTGCCACAGGTGCAAATATGTCATCATAGTCAATTCCTTCCTTTTGAGAGAAGCCACGGGCAACAAACCTTGCCTTGAACTTTTCAGCACTCCCATCAGATCCATGTTTGATCTTGTAGAGCCATTTTGCGGTGACAACAGATTTGTCCTTCGGTCTCGGGACCACATCCCGGACATCATTCTTCATTATGGACTCATATTCTTCGTGCATAGCATCCTTCCAGACTTGATGCTTTACGGCTTCCTCAAAAGATCCAGGTTCAGATTGTACAATAGTACTCATGGCAGCTAGATACCCTTGGTATCTACACAGCTTCTTGCTTTCTCGGAATGTCCCCCTTGGGGCAGCATGACCCTCAGCATCTTCGAGGGTATCCCTGAGCCATGATGGTCTCTTTCCCAGTGAAGGAGATGGATCAATAGGGTCCATTGGTCCTTCAATATCGGGCATTGTCTCATCCTGCGGTTCTTTTTGATTTCCAGGCCTTTCTTCATGATTTTCTCCAGATCTTGGAAGATCTACTACTTTCTTCAGGGAAGCATCTTCGTCAAAAGTGACATCATGGCTTATCTCTACTTCCCTTTGACCAGGTACATAGACTCTATATGCCTTAGAAGTCTCACTGTAGCCCACAAACATTCCTTTCTTCCCAGTAGCATCCAACTTACTTCTCTTTTCTGTCGGCACATGAAAATAGACGGGACATCCAAAAATTCTGAAATGTGAGACATCAGGTTTCTTACCAGAGAAAACCTCTTCGGGAGTTTTGGAGTCCAAAGCGGAATGAGGGCATCGGTTTTGAATGTACACAGCAGTATTTGCAGCTTCTCCCCACAGAAACTTCGGTAGACCCTGGTCACATAGCATGGCACGGGCAGCTTCCACAATAGTCCTATTCTTGAGTTCAGCAACACCATTCTGCTCAGGAGTATATGCAGTGGTAGTCTCCCTCTTAATGCCAACTTCTCTGCAAAAGTCTTTGAACTCATTTGACTCATATTCAGTGCCATTGTCAGTCCTCAAAATCTTGATCTTCTTTCCAGTCATATTTTCCACCAAGGCTTTGAAGGTACGGAACCACATGAAAGCCTCATCCTTCTTCTTCAAGAAGTATATCCAGGTTTTGCGAGAGAAGTCATCGGTGAATGTCATGTAGTAAGAACATCCTCCCAGGGATGTCACAGGCAACATACCAGATAGATCAGAATGGACTAGTTGCAAAATATCAGATGTCTTTGTGACACTTGAGGGGAAAGGTCCCCTTGTATGTTTTCCTTCGGCACAGCCCTTACATACACCTTCATGATTATTTCCAAAGTCAAGCATCCCTGTCACCACCTTCCTTGCTTCGGGAAGGGCCTTGTAATGAAGGTGTCCAAATCTTCGGTGCCATAGTTCTGTTTGTCGGATAGTATCACAAGTCATTGCTCCCAGCGGACTTCCTCCAACCTGGTAGAGTGTACCAACTCTAAAACCAATCGAGATAGCTTCCTTGAAGCTCTCCTTCCACATGAGCACCTTTCCATCAGAGAATGTTACATTGAACCCTTTGTCTTCCATGGCTGATACAGACACAAGGTTCTTCTTTAATTTAGGTACATAGAGTACATCTTGCAAACGTAGGACTTGTCCTTGAGACAAGTGGAGGGTCACAGTCCCTGTCCCTTTCACGGGATATGTGGCATTATCCCCAAGGATAATTTCTAGATTAGTATCCCTTTCAACCATGTCAAAGAGTGCTTCCTTGAATCCAGTGATGTGTCTTGAGGCACCACTATCGATTAGCCAGACATCCATAGTGTCGGGCAGAGATGTAGCAGAGAGAGCAGATACAAGAATATACTCATTTCTTTTATCAACAGCATTAGACTCCTCATACCTGGTGTTTCTAGACCTTTTAGAAGGTTGATTGTTTCCACCAAAGTGAGCCTTCCTCTTTCCTTTGGATTTGTCGTTTCTTCGATTCCCTTTCCTTCGATTGTTGTTGTTATCATCACTATCGGGAGAGTCCTTCTTGAAGGGGCATTCTCTAGCATAGTGACCAGGCCTATGGCAAGTGAAACACTTACCGTTCTTTTCTTGAGTCCTTGTTCTTCCTTTGTCCTTAGAACCACCAGAGTTCTTCTTTCGAGAATGAGCACCATAGGCAGCATTTCTGTCATTATCGAATTCCTTCATCCTTGTTTCTTCTTGCATACATCTAGACAGAAGCTCATCAAAGTTAGGAATGGTACTATTATTGAGAATGGTAGTTGTGAATACTTGCCATTCATATGGGAGTCCTCCAAGTGCGGTGAGAACCATCTCACGATCGGCTATTGTCTCCCCAATAGCTAGCAGATTGTTCCTTGTTTCGGTCAATTTCAGAAAGTAAGTTTGAACAGACTCATCCCGGCCCTTCTTCATATTCTTCAGCTTATTCTTGAGGAATAGCACTTGGTTCACATTGTTTACTTTGAACATAAGGATCAATTTGTCATACATCTCCTTGGATGTGCCTAGTTCAGATATATAGGCAACCAGACTCTTATGTATGGATTCCCTGATCATCAGCTTTGCTTTGATCTCTCCCTTCTTATACTTGTTTCTAACAGCAGCGGTAGCATTGGATGGAGGTTCTTGAATCTTACCCAGCACATGATCCAAGAGATCATGGTCTTCCAATTTGAGATCTAATATCATCTTCCAGGCATGGAAGTCATCCCTTCTAGTCAGCTTGTCATTCTCCTTGAATTCAAAACTTGTGGAACCCATTTCTTCCGATGGTGATTGCTAAAGATAGGGCTTGTCTTCACCTCAGCTCTGAAACCATGTAAATTTTTGTAGATGTTCTATGCTTGAAGCAACTTTACTTTTCTTACGGCAATCACACAAATAGTTAAGTAAAATGCTGATAGAACATATAAGTGGATCTTATAGAAGACAAACCAGAAACAGAAAAATGTGGTGGTGCGTTACGGCGGTCAATAGGATGCTTCAACCAGCAAAGTCTCCTTGGTCAGCCAACCCAGAATGTGTCACAACAGTCCTCCAATCAGCAACCGAGTCAACCCAAGTCAACTCCAAAAAAGTCAACGCTGTCCAGAAAAGTCAACGCAGGACAGCAAGCTAAAAGTCAACGCAGCAGCAGTTTGGTCAACCCTTTGACCTCGATTTCTGTGCCAAACAGTACGGCCTTCCAAAATCGAACTTCCCAACAAATTTCAGCCCATTCGGACCATGCGTTGACCAAAGTCAATGCTGGTCAAACCTCCAGCAAAACCCTAGCCGCAGCAATTCGTCCTTCAGCTCAGCCGTACAGAAATTCGTCCTTCTTCTTCACACGTGTGGGCTGGAAATGTCCTCCAAGGAGCTTGTACTCAATCAGATGAGAGAAGAAGATGTGTGTTGAGTTGTGGTGAAATGCTCTCCAACTTTGCCTGTATTTATATCCATCATTGGGGTGTGTGACACATCTGTT
The DNA here is from genome assembly GCA_034641835.2 of Pinus albicaulis. NCBI lineage: Eukaryota > Viridiplantae > Streptophyta > Pinopsida > Pinales > Pinaceae > Pinus > Pinus albicaulis. The sequence goes on from CM076578.1 coordinate 707,947,406, forward strand.
GGGGGTGTGAAACCTTAAGGCCGACCTGCACATATAATTTATTATGAATAATAAATTCAAAATAAATGTTCTGCTCATCGGATTAAGACATATTATATATGGATTTTACACCTCTCCGAAAGAGGAATCCAACAAAAATATTAGCCTCTTAATCTGAGCATCATAACATGGAGTTTGGACCTAGTTGTCCAAATTTAACAAGGAGACTGCAAGGGGCCATCAGAGAGAGCTCCATCACCACCACCTCCAACAAGAGGACCATCTTTTACACCATCTGGGGGAGTCCTTGCATCTTTGTGCGGGGTAACCAAATTTCTGACCATGAGGATCACGGGCATAGTGGAGGGGCAACGTGTCTCAGTCTTGGTAGATAGTGGGGACACTCACAGTTTTATTGATGCTAAGTTGGTTCAGAGGTGAGGCATTACCACTGCGGAGTTTGAGGGCTTTTCAGTACTAGTTCCGGGGGATAGGACTATGCTGTGTAACCGATATGTTCTCGCTTTGACAATAGCCATGGGGAAGTATTCGATGACAGATCACTTTTTTGTAGTGGATGTGCCAGACACCAATGTGGTGTTGGGTGTCCAATGGTTGTATTCCCTTGGCATAGTTACCACCAATTGGAGGCAGCTCATGATGGAGTTTACTGGGCCAGATGGTAAGGTAGTAGTTCTTTGGGGTATGCACTCATATCCCCCACAGACAGTTTCAGCTCATTAGATGGAGGCAGACTTAAGGCATGGGGGCATTGTGGGCAATAGAGCTGAGGGTTTCAGAGGCCGGGGTAAAGACCAAGTCTCCACCACCGGACATACAGGTTGTGTTGGATAGATATGCAGGAGTTTTTGGAGATATACCACCTAGACGACCACTAGATAGAGGATTCGAGCATACCATAGAGATGGAGCTTGGTGTGCAGGCAGTCATTACTACTCCCTATAGGCATCCCAAAGCCTATAAGGATGAGATTGAGCGGGTCATCAGAGAGATGTTGGCATTGGGCCATATTAGGCCGAGTTCCAGTCCCTTTGCTTCTTCAGTTGTGTTGGTGAAGGAGAAGGACAGGACTCTGCGCATGTGTATTGACTATAGGGAGCTCAACAGGAAGACATTGAAGAATCAGTATCCCATATCGCGCATTGATGAGTTGATGGATAAGCTTTAGAGGAGCCAAGTTCTTCTCTAAGATAGATTTGCGGTTAGGATATCATTAGATTTGGGTGAAGGATCAAGACATCCCGAAGACAACCTTCAGATGTCACTATGGGCATTTCGAGTTCCTGGTCATGCCTTTTGGATTGACTAATGCACCCGACCACGTTCCAGTCATGCATGAACCATGTGTTCAGGGGGCAGTTGAGGAGATTTGTATTGGTTTTCTTTGATGACATCTTGATTTACAACAGGACGTGGGAGGAGCACTTGCAGTACTTAGAGACAGTTTTGCGTATTCTGGAGGAGCAACAGTTCTACGCCAAATTTTCCAAGTGTGAATTTGGGCTGACAGAGATGTTGTACTTGGGACACATTATTGGCGGAGATGGGGTTAAGGTGCATGAGGAGAAGATCAGGGCCATTCGGGATTTGCTGGAGCCCAGAGATGTGACAGCGTTGAGGGGATTTTTGGGCATTGAACTTATTACAAGAAGTTCGTCAAGGGCTTCTCACAATTGGCAACACCCCTCATAGATTTGACCAAGAAAGGGGCTTTTGCATGGACAAATGGAGCTCGGGAAACTTTTGATCGCCTCAAGGAGGTGATGAGTAGTTGCCCGGTTTTGGCACTTCGAATTTCACGTAGTCTTTCACCTTAGAGTGTGATGCTTCGGGTAAGGGGATCGAAGCCGTCTTGTCCCAAGAGGGGGGCACCCCATTGCTTTCGAGAGCAGGAATCTCTTACCACATGAGAGATCGTATTCTATATACGACAAGGAGATGTTGCCCATTATGCATGCATTGGCCGAGTTCAAACAATATTTGGTGGGTAACAGATTCAGGGTGAAGATAGTTCATAACAGTCTACGCCACTCCATGGAGCAGCAGGGCCTCAATGATAGACAACAGAGATGGGTCAACAAGGTGTAGGCCTATGATTTTGATATTGAGTATGCACGGGGAAAGCACAATGTGGCAGTCGATGCACTGTCTAGGAGACTTGCAGGGCTTTCACTCATGAGCATTAGCCATGACTGGAAGGCACAATTATTAGTGGAATACTCCAAGGATCGTCGAGTATGTGAAATCCTGGAGGTCATTCATGAAGATGAGTGCTATCGTGTGATGGTTGAGGTTATCTACTGTAAGGGGAACATATTTTTGGTTCCAGGCTCGCAGTTGAGAGAGCAGGTATTTTATGCAGCTCACAATTCTCCACTGTCGGAGCATCAGGGGTTCAGGAAGACATATATGGCTGTGAGAGAGCGCTTCACCTGGAAGGGCCTCAAGGGAGATGTGTTGAGATCAATGTTATCGGAACCGAATCGGTCATCGAACCGAAAAATCTTGTGGACCAAGAATCGGTCGGAAATGGAAAAAAAATCGGAAAATAAAAACCGGTTTACCAAAAACACATAAATATTCACATTTTAAAGAAAAAACAGATATATTCATGTGCATCCATATGAATCCAAACCATTTATACACAAATATGCAAAAGTTCTCATTTATATAGCAAGTAATAGTGCATACAACCAAAATAGCACTTAGTGCAAAACATCGTTGAAACAAAAATGTTACAAACATCAAGAAGCAGGCTCTAAAAGGCTTTTATAGTACAAAATAACATCATTGATCATAGTATTATACTACAACCTACAATACTACAAGCTATAGCTACAAAAAATCAATGATCAAATCATCAATCATCAATCATCAATAGAATCATCATCTTGATCACCCTCCTTATCCTCATCTGAAGAATGAGTAGCATCCAAGTCTGCAATGGGATTATGGCTTGATTCCCATGGCCCTTGATTTACCCTCTAAAATTTTGGAGAAAATAAACTCCAAAATCCTTTGAAATCAACTATGTAGCAACCCCAACAAAATAAAAAATAAAAAATAAAATCTTCCACCAGTTGCAAAAGCCACTGAAGAAAACCCAAAGATCTTTGGGAAAAAGGAAATCTTTGAAGTAGCTCGAAAATCTGTCAACCCAACAACTCTCCAAGACTCCAATCAACTCTTCAAATCTGCAAAAAATCTTCCTTAGAACAACCCTGCAAAAAACTCTCTGAATTCTACTCACCGAACTCAACTCAGAATTGCAAGAGACACGAATGAATAGTGTGAGTGAAATAGAGCAGGTAGGGGTGTTAGGTAGCTTTAGGGGGGCCTAGGGTAGTGTTAGTAATTAGGAAAAGTAATAATTAAAAAAAAAAAATGCCTAGGCTTGTGAACCGGTGGAACCGGTTTCTGAACCAATACCGAACCGGTCATTTCCGTCTCGGAGGGCCTGTTCGGACCGGCCGGTTTTTCGGAACCGGTTCGGTTCCGGAAACACTGGTTGAGATATGTACAAGAGTGTGAATAAGGGAGAGTCGAGACATCCAACAGGATTATTGCAACCTCTGCCCATTCCTGAGGGAAAATGGGAGAGCATTTCTATGGATTTTATCACAGGACTTCTCGCGGTGCAGAGGAAGGATTGTATTTATGTGGTGGTTGACACACTGAGTAAATATGCACATTTCTTTGCTATTCTGACTCGGTACTCAGCTTCTCAGGTAGCAGAGTTGTTCTTTAGGGAGGTTTTCCGCATGCATGGACTCCCTAAGACCATAGTTAGTGATAGAGACAACAGATTTATGGGCAGATTTTGGTAGGAGTTTTTTAGGTTAGTGGGCACAAAGCTCACCCCGAGCACTAGTTACCATCCACAGACAGATGACCAGGCAGAGAGGGTGAACAAGTGGCTAGAGGGGTATCTGAGGAACTATGTGACCGGGCAGCAAAAGGCATGGATTCGTTGGTTGCACTTAGGAGAATATTGATACAACACAACACATCATATGTCCATCGATATGACTCCTTTCCGTGCTTTATATGGTTATGATTCTTTTTCTTTTGCTGGCATTGTTTTTGGAGATAGTCGGGCCCCAAAGGCCAAAGATTGGATCTAAGAGAGCCAAGATATCCTCAAGGCTCTTAAGGATAATTTGTTGACAACTCAGAATCAGCAAAGGCTATATGCTGACAAGAAACGGGTAGAGAGACATTTTGAGGAGGGGGACTTGGTGTTCCTACGCTTGCAGCCATACCGACAGTCCATTTTGAAACAAAAGGGGCCGAAAAGCTACAACCCTGGTTTTATGGACATTACAGGGTGACCAGGAGGGTCAGAGAGGTAGCTTAGGAGTTGGAGCTGCCACCAGGAAGCAGAATCCACAATATCTTTCATGTTTCATGCCTCAAGAGGGTGTCAGGGCAGCAGATTACATCAGTTGTGGAGTTTCCTCCGCTTGATGATGAGGGACATCTGGTGTTAGAACCGGAGGACATCTTGTGTCTATTGTTGCTTGATTCCAGAGGTTGGTTGCCGAGAGAATATTTGGGGGAGAAGGCTCATTAGCTTGCTAAGGTATCGAGTAAGTTTTGAAGGCTAAGATTGATAGCATATTTCAGGCGCTGCGTGGTAGTCACTGGGCCATCGCAAAGAAGGAAAGTTGGGCACACATGTGAGATAGTGCCTTAGCCATTTGAGCCGTTATATACCGGGAGAGATAAGGGAAGTGTCTGGGGATTTATTTGCTGCATTCTTGGAGAGTTGTGGAGTATTTTTCTGGTGATTCTGTAGACTGTGCTTCAACAGCTATTGGGGAGTGTAGGGCCTATTGGAGGTCATTTTTGGAGGGTCATGATCAGGCCAAACCATTTCTGGTTTTGGTCAGATTGGCTTGAGGAGTCGAGTAATTTTGGAGAATTTTCTTAGCACCAGAGGTGAGGTTTTCAGCTATTTCATTGCAGCAGCTAGTGCAGATTCACTGGGATAGCGCAGAGCATCATTGGGTAAATTTCTGGGTATTTTTGTTTCATCTAGGCTTTACTCCACTTGCCAAAAAGGCAATCCCATGTGCATTTCTTCCATATATTTGTACTTTTGCCCATTTCCATAATAAAATGGCTCAACTGCTTTTGTGTTTCAAATTGTTTTGAGTATTTACTACAATGTTTGAATTTCCATGATGTAAATTTATGATTTTCTGTATTAGCATTATTTTTCCTATTTTGGAACATTATAGCAGATTGGTGACTTGAGGACCTTGGAGTGGTATGTGTCAAGTTAGAGGCCAAGTTGTCTAGCTTTGGGGAACAACTAACATCCTTAACTAGGTAGCGGAGGGAACATATTATAGAGTTACAGAGCAACCCTGTTTAGGAGTACATAGATAGGGCTTGCAGCCCTATCATCCCACCTTTGTACATTGCAGGGAGAAGGGCAAAGTTTTCTAAATGGGTTGACCAGGCGGAGCAACATGAATGAGCATGATGCAGCATGGACATAGTGGACTTGTTCTGTGTACAAGTGGTCATGCATTTGATCCTCCCCACAGGATGGATTGGTGAGAGATTATGAGTTGATATCCTATTGAGTGGATAATTTATGGAGCATCATCCATAGTCAGAGGCATAACACAACAGGAGCCCTTAAATATGAGCAATGATGGGTGGCCAAGGTGGCATTGGGATCCAGGTGGATCTATTGATGGTAGGATGAATCAAAGATTTGTTTGGGATCTAGGTATTGAGGGATCCATTCATGATTGGATAGCATGGAGGCGTGATGTGGCACAATGGTTTATATGGGATCCTAGTATCAATATACATATGCCTCTACAGTTGACAAATGCGTTGACCAGGCGGAGCAACATGAATGAGCATGATGCAACATGGACATAGTGGACTTGTTATGTGTACAAGTGGTCATGCATTCGATCCTCCCCACATGATGGATTGGTGAGAGATTATGAGTTGGTATCCTATTGAGTGGATAATTTATGGAGCATCATCCATAGTCAGAGGCCTAACACAACAGGATCCCTTAGACATGAGCAATGATGGGTGGCCAAGGTGGATCTATTGATGGCAGGATGAATTAAAGATTTGTTTGGGATCCAGGTATAAGGGATCCATTCATGATTGGATAGCATGGAGGCATGATGTGGCACAATGGTTTATATGGGATCCCGGTATCAATATACATATGCCTCTACAGTTGACAGATGCCTATTGCTTGAGGGCAAGCAATCTTGGGGTGGGAGGATCTGCAATGTTCCCATTTTCTGGTTTCCCTTATGATGCAGTTAGGGTGGATTTCCAGGGTTGGTGTTAGTCAAGTCACAGGAGCAAGATTACATCATAAGTGGGCTTGGAAGGTTTTGGAAGAGTTTTATGGGGTCCGATGGGGTTCACTTACTGTATTTCATCATCAAGGTTAGTTCCACACGGTTCGTTCTTGGTTCTGTTGCATTCTGAAGATACCTGTGGCGTTTATGAAATAGTTGTATCTGGTGTAATAGTGGAAGCCAATCTGATCCAAGTTACTGATTTTCTAGAAAAAAAATTATGGTTAACAGAATTAAATAATTAATATTATATAATATATGAAAATGCTAATTCTCTAGAAAAAAAACTAAATAATTAATACTTTATAATATATAAAAATACTAATTCTCCCTAAATTATAGTTCTGGTTAAAAAAACTAAATAATTAATACTTTTATAATATACATAAAACATTGTCATGGTGCTTTCACCCCTGTTTTAATATATACCTATTATATTGGTTGGTTCTTTGGGAAATGGCTTTCGGGAAGTGACATGCTTGTTGTGCAGTACCATGAATGATTACCAATCATGTACATATTTCGGTAGCCATATTAAGTTCGCATAAAAATTGTTTGATATGTTTACTTGATTTTTTCATGTGACTGTCAATGTACAACCAATGTTATTGGTGATGGCGTTTTGTTTTTTTTTTACCATATGTTGATAAAAGGCAGGTTAACAATTGCTCTCTGTGACAATGCAGAACAGCATGGCTGGTTAATAGTCGGGCATTTGCAATGAAAGTAATGAACACAGCAGAATCTATCAAAAAGGAGAATTGGAAAAGTGATGCCAGCATAGCTTGCCCCAACTGCAATTATAAAATTGAGAATAGCCATGTACTACACTTGACCTACTATAGGCAATGAGTTTTGAATAATAATGTTAATTGATGATGTTAAGTATAATTCAGTTTATTGGCAAACAAGTTCTGTAAAGATTTCTCCTTAACTAACTCAAAACACAATTCACAATTCTATCTTAACACCAATGAATTATTTATTTTGTAATCTATATGGAATTGAAACATAAATGACATTTAACGTAGCTAGGTATTGAGTAACTTGTTTATCTTTTATAGATTACACAAAGGGCATTGTTTGATCTTTGAACTATGGCCAATTGTTGACAAAATAAATTCCAAACTATAAAATAGACAAATTAGTTTCAAACATCCACATGCATATACTTTATATAGATTACCATTGAATTATTCTACCTTTCTAATTAGGAAGCTATACATTCCATCTATTGCTAACATTAGTTTTAAACTCTTCAATATCCTCTTGAACTGATATCTCTTCCCAATTAATCATCACATTTTTAAATTTTTAGGCGAGGTTGTTTTGCAACAAGTATATTGTAGAGTTAGTGTGGCTATGAGATTCTATTGGAATAAATATGTGCTTATTTGTGACTATTATACTCTCTCAATTTTGTTATCTTGTATTTTATATATGAAAGCTGACTAAGAACGATGTAGTTGTAAATTTATCTGTATATCTCTCTGTCTATGGGTAAATACTAGAATACGATTAGTAAGTAGATCTTGAAAACTCCAAACCCTATTTAGTTCAATTATAGTGGTTTCCAATATGAATATTAGTTTTAAACGTTGTAACTCTTCAAATTTTAATTGAGAATATTTGCAACTTCAGCATTAGGTTTAGTACAGACTTAAATGAGATGCTTTATATGATGCAATTCTCCAAGCTCACCTGTTAGTATGTCGATTTGGCTATGAATGTATGTTTGTTCTTTTCTTAGAGAGCAAAGTAATTGCATGAGAAATTTATTTTCAATTATTTAAATGTCAAGTGCAAAAATACGCCTCCCTCCAATATGATTGCTTATTGTTTTAAATTTCATCAATTTATGTTTACACTAGAAACTAGGTGGGTTTAATCTACGCAATTTCAATTTGAATATGTCTTAGACGTGTTCTTGTCTATGGTAGCATGTCTACTATAATTCTTATTTGTTTTCAACATCATAACTTTCCATTTATTATCATTTGATTTTTTTATTTTTTTTTTCCAAAGTAGTAAAGATAGTTGTATTATTACCTTGAAAATAATGGTTTATTTAATTGGAAATATTAGTATTACTATTCCCCTTCTCCTTTGCTTTGTGTATTTGCTTTTTCCATGGTCTCTCCTCATCCCTTTCCCTCACTGGGGATGGACTTGGTGGGATGGCAACCATGAGGCCCCCACCTGTCCCATTTGAACACCCAATTTGGGGTTAGACATCTCTAACTTGATAAACATTCCTTTCTGCATTTAATTTTTCAGTGTGTATGGCTTTTTGAGTTGTAATATTCTCGTCTAGAATTTTCCTTTTCCATGAAACCCACTTATTATTGAGAAATAGTTATGCTTAATGTTTCTTTTAGTTTGTTTTGCATGACTTCAGATATTATTTGTAAGTGGAATTTCATAGGGAAAGTAGGGTCCTCAACTTTCACAATTACAGCAATGATAGTGGAGCTGAGTAATTAGAATTTGTTCAGACATTTATGACTCTTCCACTACCTTCCAAACAACAATCTTAATTATGCTTCATAAGAAGTTAGAAAAATCAACCAAAAATCTATCTCGGTTGGGAGATATGTACTATAGATCAAGAATTGCCTTTTGAACTTTTCCAAGGGAAAATTTTCTTTGCGGCCCCAAATTTTGATTCGGGTTAACCTGTATAGAGATTTTTTGAATTACTCTTTATATTTCTTCTCATTCCTAGTGAAATTGATGCAATTATAAGGATTCAAGATTCCTTCATGGTTTTGTGTTCCTTTTGTATAGCACCATAAACATTTCGAATGCAAGAACTTTTAGTATAATATTCGTTCCTTAAAGTTGTTTTAAGGAAGGAATTTGTAATCTCATCTCCTTCCTTTAGCTTGTGAAAATTTCTGAATATTACTTTATGCAGAAACCGTACTATTAGATTTGGTTATACTTATCCTACTTAATCAGGTTATTAATGCTGAAATTTAGATTAATATCGAAGTAAACACATAACAGACTGTCACTGATTCAAATCTAAGCAAAGATACATGCACATAGACAGTGACACACAATATTTTTTGGACAACTGTCCCCGGAAAAACTCAATGCGGCAAAACCGGTCTTCTGGCTGCTGCAGGGTTTATATTATTAAGTAGTTTCTGTATACAGCAAATCTGGGCACCTTACTGGTTAACCCGACAGAGAAAAAATAGATCTGCAACTAACCTGCTGTTCTGGAGACTGAAAACTTGACCGATCCACACCCTCAAACGGGATTTATAGGACTTAGCCACTTTCTACCTCTAGAAACCCCAGCGCTGCCCCTAAAGCCCCTGCGTCAGCCCTGCTAGCCTCCGCGTGCCTCTGCGCTGGCCTGGAGAGGGTTGCGTAACCCCAGACTGGGTGACACAGTCCTTACATTGCCCTAGATGGCCTTTGTGTAACCTTGGATGTCTCCTGCTGGCTCAATGTTGCCCTTTCTAGACCTGCATAGCACTTGCGTAGCGGCTGAAGCCCTCTGTGCTGCGCAGCTTCCCCAACTCCTTGTTGTTGCCTCTCTGCCTCTTGCTGATTCTTGGCACTGAGATCAAATCATCCTCTTAGCCAATACTACCCCTCTCTGCAGCTGAAACACTTCTGAAAATTCTTGGCAAACCCGCCCTAGAATTTCAGCTTAGTCTTAATGCTCTGCCTCCGTGTTTGTGTGTCCTCCAACTGACCCCAAGCCTTTCCTTTATACTTTTCTCGTTGGGAAACCAACGTCCATGATCTAATCTTGAATCAATGGCTAAGATTAAAAGAAAGCTTGATCTGTGTGACTTGAGTCATTTCCATCACATGTTTTAATTAATTACCTTTAATATTTTAATTTTCCTAAGTTAGACTTAGGGTCCTTAATTAAAAATATTAATTAATTAATTATCTCCCAAACCGGATGGAATTTCCCAAATCCCTTTTTGGGTCTTGGAGATCTCTTGTACTCTAGCCCCTCCACAAATTTGAGAGCTAGAGCATATCCAATGCTACCCCAACACTCAAGAAAACTCAACATAGCTAATTTACTCATATTTTGTTTCTAAAACATCATTTTTTTTCTTCGTTTAGCTACTTGGACTTGTAACTCATTTTCTTTCAACTTTCAAGAGTAAAGTTGCAAATCTATTTTTGCATTTTATGTTGCAAAGATTTTTAGGTGATACTTTTCTATCTCTTCTTTTACTAAAACATGTTATTGGAAGTTTAGTTGTTCCAAATTTATACTTTCTGTTACGTACTTTTTTTATCCAATAACATGTTATTGGAAGTTTAGTTGTTCCAAATTTATACTTTCTGTTACGTACTTTTTTTATCCAATAACACACACACACACACACACACACACACACACACATATATATAGAAGTTTCTACATAGATTAAGCTAGATGCAAATTGACAAATGAATAGAGGCTATCTTTCTATGAGGGTAAAAACCTCTATTTTCAATGTTATTGGTGCACTTGCAGTCCATAAAAAACTATCCAACCTCTAATCTACAAATAATTTAGTACATTTGTGATAGTTCTAAGCAAATTTCCTTTCTTTAGGGATAACACCTAAAAGTTTTGGTTCTCTAGGAAGGCACCAAAGTCTCTACTTGAATTGTCTAGTCTTCCAATTTCTCCTCTATTTTCATTTAGTTTGTGGATTGTGTTAAAATCACCTTCTATGATGGAATTATGTGAGCAGCTCCATCTTAATTAGTTTTTGGCTAAAGATTACCAAAGACAAGACTTGACATAACCATCTGTTTGTGAATAAACACATAAGGTAGGGACCTGTTACCACTCAATCTAGCAGGGTCCTAGGTAGGGTTCCAAAGGGATATATTTGTTGTCACTAGATCAAGTGACAACAATGGGACAAGGACCCACTATCACCTCGGTCGATGTCCCCTACTCTTTACAAATTTCCACTGATGGGAGAAGCCTCGGTATAAAGGAAATCACAAGGAGCAATAAGTCAACGATTGGATATATAGTGATTCCTAAAGCCCATTCACAAGAGAGACTCAAATAATAGGCTTGCTTGCTTTAAGGGCAAGGTAAAAAGCTCTCTAAGAAAAGCTCAAGGGAGACTTAGAGTTAGGGATTAGAGATATTCCTTAATGAAGAATGTCCTACACCTAAGAATCCTTTAGAAACAAGGTTTCTAGGTGGCCTTGTGAGATAAGGAATGATGGAAATATGGGAACACAAAGAAGCCCAAGGGCACCCAAACAAGACCTAGGGTTTCAAGGTAATCTTCAACCAAATTTCAAAGTCAAGTAAAGGGGGAAAGAGGGATCAATAATAGATGAAATTCTGTTGAGTTTTCAAGCACAATAGACCCCTTGAAGTGCTTCTAACCTAAGGAGACCTAAACCAAAATAGTTTTGGGGCTAGGGCTTGATGTTTCTCCAAAACCAACTGTGGGATTGCCTTCAAACTTGGAGGGCTAGAAGAGGAGAAAACAACGTAGTGCTCCACCAACTTGCACCTCAAATGGATGGCTCTAAATAAAATTGTTTGATGCCCTAGTCAAGCCGTTTGGGGTTAGGGAAAAATCAAAGAAAAGATAATAAAGGTTTTAGGGGCGATAAAAAATGGATTATGGATCAGTGCCTTGATTTTTGGGAGAAATGGAGTCAAATGACCTTGACTAAGACAACTTGATGCTTCAAGGAGACCTTAAGGGACCTTGCTATCCTAATAGAAGATGGCAACGAAAACCCTTAAGAATTTTATACTTCTAATACAATATCAAGATGGGGTTTCAAGGACTTAATTACATAAATATTCCCCTAGGAACATGCCCCTAATAATAAAATAATGTGCAAAGTAATCCTACTTTGGTGACAAGACCACCAAATAGGTCCCTAACATGAATAGAGGGCCGAAATGATAGAAAAGTAGCTACAAGGGCCATTGGAAGGCCAAATGAAGTCCTTCATGTGTCATAATGAATAGGAGGGCTGTAGTAAAAATGATGAAGGGGGTGGCCCCTTGATCTCCAAGCAAATGACCTGTGGTGCTCCCAAGTGGTTGTGGGGGCACTAAGAGCATCCTCATGGGTCTCCAACTGAATTGAACTATCTTGTGCACCATCTGTAAGGGCTAGAACAATGATGCAAGCCCTCCCTTATCTCCATAGGTGAGACAAAAACCCATCTGGGCCTTGGATCAATTGCCAAGTGTGTGGTGCAAGTGTGTAGCCGACTGGGAAAAGTGGTCTAGGTGCATCATCATCACCAAACATTAAGGACACAAGCAAGCAATAAGTGGTGTTGAGGATCCCATGACATGGCTATCTATTCTCTGTTATAGTGGAGGCCCATGGCTCTCAATGTTCACCCCATAAATGCCATTAAGACCCTCTGGAGGCTCGAACCCTGTATAGGGAGACCAAACCCCAAGGTGAAGACCCATATGCAATCCTGTATAAGATCCAATGTGCCTCCTCGCCTTCCAGTACAACAATTCATTAGTGCAATTGAGCAAATGAGCTTACAAAACATGGAACCAAGTGGACACTTCATAGTGGCATGCCCTTCCATAATGGGCTTTAGAAAATACAGGTGTCCCTAGGTTCAAGAAGGAGGTTGAGCAAGGACCCTATTAGGGGGTTTCAACCTCTAAGGGAGTGACAGGTCCATGGTTCATCCGTTAGATGGCAGGTGTCATATCAAATAGTGATGGAACAAAGAGGGGTAACAGGGAAGGCTCCAAGCCACATGAAATGGTACAAGGGTAGCTATAATGTGGGAAGCTCACACTTGGGTGTATATATGTAGGAGGGAGAAATCGTGGTACATGAGTTACCCTGGCCTTTGTTTTTCCGCCCTTCTTCATATGCCTTTTGCCTTTTATTGATTTTTCTTTTTATAACCACTCGGGGCTCCTCGGAATGAGAGTATGATGTGAATGATATAACAGTGAATACCCCCTTAAGGTTGGACAGTTCATTGCCCAACAGGGGTTGGGACAATCATGGGTTCCTTAATGATGCAGGGGGATCATAGAAGGACCCTAGGAACCAGGGTGATGGCCATGATAAGAGGTAGAGCTCATGCTTGTCTTTTGCCCACGTGCTAAATTTTTATGTCCTGACCATCGTTTGCATTTTGTGGTACATTCCCTGTTGTGAGCGGCCAAATTATGCTTTTAACTTTCCTTTTAGCTGCATCAACCTATGGGCATTGTTCTAGGTCTGACCCAAAGTGTGGACAAGTGGAGGGGAGGCTAACTCCTTGTGGACCCAATGGAAAAATGTGGACTTGGATGGGAAATATGTGAAAAGGGGTTATTATGAGCAAAGGGGAAGGATGTATGTGGTGTTGGGAAATGGGAACATGCAACCAAAATCAGGGTTTCCCATGTAGTGTCACTCCTAAAGATAGTAACCAATAGAGGAGATCCCATGAGACTGGGATACAAGGCTAACCACCAAGTTGGACAAGGGGACAAGAGTACAAGCCAAGCCCATTATTTCCGCTGAATTCCCCCACTAATTCATGCCCAGAAGTGTCCATGATGAGTAAGCAAAAATACCTAACTACATAATAAAAGCCATACCTTCAGGGTTGGAAGGCCCATCATCAAATATATGATCATAAAATATGGGCGAGGGTACATAATGGTTGGCTTCAGGTGGCAAAGATGATGGCACATTGAGCTATCTGGTGGCCACGAGGGGTTGTTGGCTATCGACTGAAGACAATGTAGGAGAAAAAAATCTTCTATGGGTGTCACCCACAAGTGGTGGTTAACATCTGGCTCCAACTGGGACATGATCTCGCAGTGGAGTGCACGAACGTGCTCAAACGGGGAAGTCATGAGAACACCAACAATCTCTTGGGACCGCAGACCTGTTATCTACACATCAAAGACTAAGCACACGGGGAAACATGTTTTTGCGGCGTCTTATGATCGCCCATGCTTTTGCTAGGCCATAAAATCAACAAGAAATAAAATTTTAATTCTAAATGCAAATTCTAATCTAAATGCACCTATTCTAGCATGATAAAGGAATATGATGTTAGTCCTAATGCGAAAATCGATATGCAATGCATCCTATCCTGACATGCACATTATCTCAGGCAAAGACTAATTGTAATCATAGAGCCAGTGCAATCAACATATCATTAAATCAAATAACCATGCTTGCCTATATGATTACTCATGCAATAGATCCAAAAGCCAACATAGAAACAATCACATGGAGGATGATGCAGGTGGGAGGCCGGAAAATATGATATTAATATGATGTAGAAAAGAGTCCTAGATGAGGGGAAAGATACCAATTTAGAGTTTCAGAGCTTCAATTGCAAACAAAAAATGGACGAATGAATGACCGAACTCAAGAAATCCCTATCACAATCATTGTTCATAATGTTATGATTTCTGGATACCACAAGGTCATGACGGGAAGGAAAAGGGGACTAAGGAGGAGGGGCACAACAAACAGGTTGCTCAATGTGATGGTCACCTTGGAGAGGGGTATGTCTGGGAAGGGGGAATACATCTAATAAGTGGCACTTCTTCAACATCATAATCAGGAGGGGGAATGGGTTCATCAATATTATTGATGGCGTGAGAAAGGGTGAGGCAAGGGATCATGGATAATGTAGCTATGTTTTTGGGATCTTGGAGAAGGCAAGGGAAAGTAAGGCTTTGGTTAGTGTCATCATAGGTATCATAAATGGGGCCAGTTACTTCCGATAGGCCATCTTCATGTATGGGAAAACAATGATCCTCCCTTCTCAGGGGTGTGAAAGGGGCATATCATTGTTAGTATCATGAAGAAAGGGAAAATCAATTTCAACCTCATTGTTAGTATCATAAATAGGGCCATTCTAAAACGATGACTGCTACACTCCGATTTACCTTCATTGATGCATAAGAAATCAGAAATGTCAACCTCACATGGAGCTACAATAGCCATATCCTCTAATGCCTTTTCATGAATGAGAAGCCCCATTTCATGATGTTTATTCTTGTGGGCTTGAATGGGGCTTTCATCAATACCACGTTCATTCCCGATTCACAAATTTGTAGCCTGAAGATCCTCCATGGGTTCTTCATTTGCTTGGTCATCACGATTTTCCTCTGAATCATTCTGATCATCCAATTCATTGACTTTTATGGGATGACGTTGTTGCGAATTGTAATATCTTTCATTGACTAAATCAATTAGGATATTGAAAGCACAAGTATGGTGAGCAAAATCAAATAGACTGTTAGGATCTTTCTCATAGGCACATTGTATTAGGTAGAGATATTTGCTTTTCCTACTACAATACTCAAATATGAAATCCCTATCTTTGTGCTCAATTAAATACTCATAATACTCAACAAACAAATCAACACTTTCCTGCAATTTTTGGAAGTCTTCATCATCAAGTGCACTGCAAGGAAAACCAAGGACAATCACTCTTAGACAATAAGCCATTTTTCATGATTTTGCATATGAGATCAAAATGGAGTCGTCAGGGTGAATTTTAAAGCCTTGATAGATGCTTGCTTCACCTTGCAAGCATTAACCTTGAAGTTCAATGAAGAACTAGGGCTTTGTTCTTCCAATGGAGTCGCTAAGAATGATATGTCGATAATGTCGCAAGGGAACAAGACACACGTCTCGTGTCCCCGACAACGATGCCAAAAATGTTACCACTCAATCTATTAAGGGTCCTAGGAGGGGTTCCAAAGGGGCAACTACTAGACCAAGTGGCAACAATGGGACAAGGACCCACTGTCACCTCAGTCGATGTCCCCTGCTCTTTACGGACTTTCACCGATGCGAGGAGTCCCGATATAAAGGAAATCACAAGGAGGAATAAGTCAATGATGGGATATATAATGATTCCTAAAGCCCATTCACAAGAGAGACTCAAATAATAGGCTTGCTTGCATTAGGGGCAATATGAAGGGCTCTCTAAGAAAGGCTCAAGGGAGACTTAGACCTAGGGATTAGAGATATTCCTTAATGAAGAATGTCCTAGACCTAAGAATCCTTTAGAAACAAGGTTTCTAGGTGGCCTTGTGAGATGAGGAATGATGGAAATATGGGACCAAAAAGAAGCCCAAGGGAACCCAAACAAGACCT
This sequence comes from Pinus albicaulis, assembly GCA_034641835.2. Classification (NCBI taxonomy): domain Eukaryota; kingdom Viridiplantae; phylum Streptophyta; class Pinopsida; order Pinales; family Pinaceae; genus Pinus; species Pinus albicaulis. Next base: position 707,963,868 of record CM076578.1, read on the forward strand.
AGGGTTTTGGGGTAATTTTCAATGAAATGTCTGAGTCAAGTAAAGGGGGAAAGAGGGATCAATAATAGATGAACTTCTGTTGAGTTTTCAAGCACAATAGACCCCTTGGAATGTTGCTAACCCAAGGAGACCTCGACCAAAACAATTTTGGGGCTAGAGCTTGATGTTTCTCCAAAAGTGACTTTGGTATTTCCTTCAAACTTGGACGGATAGAAGAGGAGACAACAACGCAATCCTCCACCAAATCGCACCTCAAATGGATGGCTCTAAAGAAAATTATTTGATGCCCTAGTCAAGCCATTTTGGGTTAGGGCAGAATCAAAGAAAATATAATAAAGGTTTTAGGGGTGATCAACAATGGATTATGGACCAGTGCTTTGATTTTTGGGAGAAATGGAGTCAAATGGCATTAACTAAGGAAACTTCGATGCTTCAAGGAGACCTCAAGGGACCTTTCTATCGTAATAGAAGATGGCAAATGAAAACCCTTAAGAATTTTATACTTCCAATACAATATCAACATGGAGTTTCAAGGACTTAATTACACAATTATTCCCCTAGGAACATTCACTCAATATTTGTCAAATGAGTAACACATGAAAAATTCCCAACAATTTTCAATGCTCCGAGCATTTTGCATTAGTTAGGGCATATCCAATTGCAACAAGAGAAAATTCCATGCATTAAACATTTATTATGATAGAAATAAGCATCATAAATCACTTACAAGGCAAAGAAAAGATAATAAAGGTTTTAGGGGTGATCAACAATGGATTATGGATCAATGCCTTGATTTTTGGGAGAAATGGAGTCAAATGGCATTGACTAAGGCAACTTCGATGCTTCAAGGAGACCTTAAGGGACCTTGCTATTGTAATAGAAGATGGCAAATGAAAACCCCTAAGAATTTTATACTTCCAATGCAATATCAAGATGGAGTTTCAAGGACTTAATTACACAATTATTCCCCTAGGAACATTCATTCAATATTTGTCAAATTAGTAACACATGCAAAAATCCCAACAATTTTCAATGCTCTGAGCACTTTGCATTAGTTAGGGCATATCCAATTACAACAAGGGAAAATTCCATGCATTAAACGTTTATTATGATAGAAATAAGCATCATAAATCACTTACAAGGCAAAAAAAGATTATATCCATCCATCCAACATGCAAAATAGAAGCTCCAAAAAGAAGTGTGATTTTAATTCAAACATCAAAATTAATTTAAAAGCTCCAAAATTCATCCAAATTTTAGGTTCGAGTTCTCTTTGAGAGACAAGTCCAGATCCAAGTGTGATGATTGCTGATTCTGTTACAAACTGGCCAATTTGGTCTCCATGCAGTTGGACAAAAAGATTAGGCCTGTGGATGGATTTTGGGGGTGGTTTTTTGCGAACCATGGACAACTTTCACTCCAAATCTGCCCCCTTAAACTTATAAAAGCAAGTCCAAGCTCCTATTTGCCTCACACATTTGAAATTCAATGTTTGTGAGAATTTGAGAGCTTGGAAAATGCTACAAAAACAGTGTGTTTTGGAGCAACAACAAGTTAGGAGGTTTTTTTTCATCTTGGAGGAGCTTTCTAGTGGAGTTGGCATCTTTGGGAGGAGGCTTTATCAACTAGTTTTCATTTTCAACCTTTTAGGTATGATTTTTTCCTAAAAAAGTAATAAAATTCAATATTTCATTGTTATCACTATTTTTAAATTTTTCTCCCCTCTTTCAAGTTTAAAAACAACTAGGAAGAAGGATAATAGTTGATCATAGGTTTTGCATTTTTCTATTTTATTTGCAGATCTCTTTCTTTCCAAATCTGAAATTTCACTATCCATTATGTGTTGATTTTTCAGGACTTTCTAATCTGATAATTATTTCTTGATTAATCCTTCTTGTGTCACATTCATCATTAAGCAATTATGCATAGAGAATTTCAATTGTAAAACAATAATGATAGTAGGATCATGAAGAGACAACCAAACACAAGAGACAAGATTTTACCCTGGGAAAACCTTAACTAGGGAAAAACCCAACAAACCTTTTCTTAGAGAAATTGTCCATTTCAACAAGAGATACAATCTGAATTTTCCAGACAAATAAAGTTAATCTGACCAATAAACAAGCGCAGGTCAAGCCTGGTCAAACAAAGATTTTTTCAGCCTCTTGTAACCACTGGTCAACTCAAGTCAAATAGGCCAAATTTTGGCCTCTTGCACCTTCCACAAAATTTTGGTTCGTTACCTAGAAAACCTCAGAAAAGTTTGGTCTGCGACCTATACATGTAAAGTCAAAATAGAAATAAAAGATGCCTGGTCAACACTGCACAAACTTGGTTGACTTTTGGTCTGCTTCTCCTCTCTCTCCTTCACATGGATGAAAACATAATTTTTATGTTTTTGTGATTTGAATTGATGCCAATGGAGGAGGACGAATGTCAATATATAGTGGATGAATGAGCCTGAATATGAGTCTTCAGGGCTGGCCGACTTGATCTTGGAGGCAAATTTTGAATTTTAATTTGGAGTCGGCTTGACATCAAATTTATATTTCCATCCTCTTTAAATCTTTTCAGTTAATGGCCAATGGTCAGACGTTAATCTGGAGAACCTCCACAAGATTGTAGCAAAATGCTTCAACTACAACGAAGACACTTCAACTACAACGAAGTTGACGAATTGACGGTCAAGGACCTGGATCAAAGAGCGTGGCTTTGTGCAACAGTGAGCAGCCAAAACATCGAACTGCTCTGATACCAAATGAAGTGAACAAAGTTCGTACTTCTCGTTAAATACTCCATAATACTTGGGATATGAAAATATCCATTGAGAATACAAATATTATATATTAAAATGTATAAGGAATGAATGATGATTGATGTTACAAATGAGGCCTGCTTATATACCTAGGCAGGTGCCTCTTCACGAAAGGTCATGTCCCATTTAGACATGCCTGTTCAACCTAACTGCTAATGAGCTAATCATTATTTATTGGTTACATTATTTATATTATTTTATTCATAACATTGCCTTCCTCCTCAAAAAGATTTGTCCTCAAAGCTTGTTGATGAAATGGCTTGATCTCTTTTTCTACTACAAATGTCTTCTCGTCTCGAGGTAGTCATCCTTGTCGATACTAGTTGATATGATCCTCCAAATGACAAACAAAACCGTCGCACTGAGAAGGAATCAGACCATCCTAGATCAATCTTCTGCGGAAACTTGCGGTGGCTGGCAACTTATGATGAATTGTTATCGCGTGAGTGGATTTCACGGACATTAGTATTATTTGGAACATTAGTTTGTTGTTTTTGTTCTGAATACATAGCTTGATCTAGTTGTCTATTCCCGTGATTCAGATGTTGATTGGGAACTTTTTTGGTTTGACTTTCCCTTATTAGGTGTGTGCTAATTTTTTGATTTTCTTTTGGCGAAGATGTTATTGAGTTGGTTACAAAACCTTCACTTAGAATGTTCCTCGCTTGAACTGCAACATCTAAGTATTTTTTGCAACTTGCTTGTCTTCTTCTTGAGTTGTGACATTTACTGGATCAGTGTCTGTTTCTTCAACTTGGACTTCTACATTCGATGCTTCCTTTTCGATAAATTGTTGCACCTTTTTTTCCAATGACTTTTTGTCCTTCTTAAGCTTCTTGATTTGCGCCAATAATTTTTCAATATGGTCTTTAAGTTGACAAACTTCTTCATTTTTGTCAGTGGTGATCTTGTCAACTTTTCTTTGCATATTTTGTATCACCTTTTTACCTTCTTGAAGAATTACTTTTGAAATTTCTTGTATATCTTCAGGCGCCACTGAATTTGGCTTCAAGGTAAGGTCTTGTAGCGTTATTTTTTTCTTTTTGTGGGAGAATGTCAAAAACTTCTTTTTCGTATTTAGGATAAAGGATCCTAGAGTTCCTATCGAGGGTGAGCCCAAAACAATGTCACTATCATCAAAAAATAAGGATTAAATAGAGAATTTTGATATAAATGTATAATCACCAATGTTTAACTGTATATCAGTTATTTCGCATTGTTTTGTGTCGGAAAAGTCTAATTTTTCGATTATATTTAACTTAGGAATCACCAATTGGTTTGCAATTTTAGGTGTTATATAATTTTATCCTCGGCAAGTGAGATAGCAATAGTGACGTCTTTTCCCACAATAGACCCTTTAGTTTTAAATAGTACTGAAGCATAATTACGTGAGGTTTCTGGAAATCTTCCTGCTTTTATTGCCGAACTAGACTCCATTTTTACTTAGATTTATTTATTTAACTTGTTTTTGAGTATATTTCAAGTTCCTTTGAGCTTTGTACTTCAAGCCGTCACAATACCTTTCTTTCCTTCTATAATAATACCTTTTGTACTTTTTATAATACCTTATTTTCTTCTTTTCTCAATAATTTTCTTATAAATCTTTAATCTTCTTTAAAGTATAATTCACTTTCTCCTTTTTAAAAAGGATTCCACTTGTAATTAAATTTTAAAAATTTGTTACTAAAATATGTGATTGTACGATGAGTCACCACCAAATTATTGCCTCGTTTGGACTGTCCAAATTGTCCAAATCTAATTTCGAAATTGCCCAGAAATTGTACAAACTCCAAACTCTAGAAGGTTAGTCGTACGGTACAGTTGTTTATGCACTGGATGCTTTGTGACAGCAGATGGCGGATTATACGAACGATGTGCTAAGGTGTGTGAGGGTTGATTAGTTGATATGGACAAGGTTTGCTCCACAGTACACGCCCAATTCGTGGCTATATCTGCCCAGAGAGAATTGGATACTCTTTTGTTGCAGATGTCCCTGAAGAGTGAAAACCTTATGGATTTTGCTTATGCCTGAGGCAACTTCCAGTCAGTTGGTTATTTTATTCTTTTATCAAGGATTACCCGATGTAGCCCTGGTGGCGCGAATCGGCTTTCTGGCAGATGTGATAAATAGCAACAACGACAATAGTTGAGTTACTCAACGTCTTATGGCAGTTGTGTCTGTGGTTGCAGTAATGGTCGTTTGTATTGCAAGGTTGTGGTTTCATTTGCGGTGGTGGTGGGGGGGAAGTGTTGTTGGGGAGAAGCGACAGTGACTGCGGTATGCAAGTACGGGAGTGCGGCTGTAGTAAACGGTGGCTGCAGTTGGGGCGACGGAGAAGACTATGTTGCAGTAAGGTTGCAAGCGGGGGCGACAGATGCAGGTGATGGGAAACAGGCCACGAGCAGTTGGTGCAGGACGGTAGTGGACTTGCTCAACACCAGTGGCAATTTGGAGGGTGTGGGTTACTTTTGGTACGCGATATGCAGCGGCTCGGGGAACAGCAAGGGCTGTCAGCAATCGATCAACTGAATTGTGCGAGGAGACAACAAAGTTCTTCAATGGTTGCGTTGTTCGGGGGCTCAGCAGCCTCAATGAGTTTGAAATTTTTTTTATTTTTTTTATATATTTTTTTACTTTCATTATAGAACTTTTTTTTTTCTATAATATATGCTTTATTTTTTTTTCCTTTTCTTAATATATTCTCTTTTCCTTTGTTTTGCTTTTTTTTCTTGATGGATTTTTTTTATTTCTTTATTTATTTATTTTCAAATGGCCAATGGTCAGATGTTAATCTGGAGAACCTCCACAAGCTTGTAGCGAAACGCTTCAACGGAAACAAAGTTGATGGATTGATGGTCAAGGACCCGAATCGAAGAGCGTGGCTCTGTGCAGCGGTGGGCAGCTAGAAGATCAAACTGCTCTGATACCAAATGAAGTGATCAAAGTTCATACTTCTCGTTAAATACTCCAGAAGACTTGGAATATGAAAATATCCATTGAGAATACAAATATTATATATTAAAATGTATGAGGAATGAATGATGATTGATGTTACAAAGGAGGCCTGCTTATATACCTAGGCAGGTGCCTCTTCATGAAAGGTCATGTCCCATTTAGACATGCCTCTTCAACCTCACTACTAATTAACTAATCATTATTTATTGGTTACATTATTTATATTATTTTATTCATAACATACCAAAGATGAAGCTTTGTCTTCTCATACAATAAACATTGATTTGCTTTCCTAGATGAAGTTGAGATCCTCAACTTCCTCCAACAAAATATTCTAGGAAACAAATATAATTTCATCTTCTTCCAACTAACTCTAGTAGACAAGTCAATACTAAAAATGTATATAGTTAGTTACAACAACCATCCAAAAATAGAGCCAAGAGAAGAGTGCACGTTCTCTCTTTAGGAGATAGACCATATCAAAGCTCCAAAAATAGAAATTAGATACTTATCCACTTGTAAACCCTCCTAGAAGTATCCCACATGTGAAGTAGGCATGAATGAAGTGGAACAACCTCAATAAAGCAGCAAGGGACATGTACAAGTGATCTCCTTGAATCAATCCACGGATAGATGTGTAAGTAACCACATGTGCAGCATATAGGACAATTGCTCCTTGAAGTGCTATCATTCCAAGGTAGAAGTAGTGGTGGAAGACCAAATAGATGATCCAAAAGTGTGAACACTCTCATCAAGTTTGCATGGAGAATCATGCAAAGTGACCCCATCCATATGCATGTAAAAATGTGCAATCAAATCCTCAAGTTCCTCAACAAATGGCATGGAGAAGTGTGCAAGTAGCCTCCTCATGGAAATAGATGGCTGAAAAAGTGAAGCACTCAAGTGAAATGGACCATGAATGCTCTTAACAACCTCAATATATGTACAAATAAACCCTTCAAGTGGCACATGTGGCTCCAAGCTCAAGTAACCGTACGTAGATCAAGGTAGATGAAGTAGATCTCAAGATAGGAGGTTGACTATCATGAAACAAACACCATAGATCAAGTGCCAAATCATCAAAAGGGCCCCAACAATAACAACCACAATCAATGGGAAAATGCCTTGATTTGTGAGATACACCTGTATAAGAGTGCAAACAAGAGAGTGTTCCATAGGATAGAAGTATAAATCTGTAAAAAAGAGAAATATGACCATCAAAACATAACAAGGAGGCTAAGCGCTCTAGTAGTAGAGTCAAATGTGCAAAAAGGAGTGGGTTGGCCCCACCATTCAAACTTTAGATGCTTGAAAAACAATGGAGTGGAGTGTTCCACTAGAGTAAGTGTCTATCATTGGAACATCATCATATGGACTCAATAGACACCTAAAATTTGAGTGGAACCCCTCACTCGAGGTGTCATATCATCCATCCTCCTTCACAAGATAAAAATGACCTAAAGACTATGCCAAGTGCAGGAATTCCATGAAAGAAGCGCTCATCAGGATTAAGTGTCTATCCCATCAAGCATGGCCATAGGAACATAATAGACACAAAAATTCACAGGGTTTTCTATCCAAGAAATGTCATCTATCAATAATGCCAAATCAGCCTTAAAACCCTAGGTTGCTCCAAAACATACCAAGGAAGTGAGCCCCCTGCGAGATTGGTTGTCTATATCTTCAAGTATCATCATAAGAGTGGAATAGACACATCAAGTCCTGAAATGCTCCTCTACAAAACGATATGTCATTGCATCATCACCAAAAGCCCAAGGTGCTGCAAAACAAGGCAACGAAGTGAGTGCTCTGCAATAATGGTTGTCTTATATGTATAACATCATTGAAAATGGTAGAGAACTCTTCTACGGGTGCCATGTCATGTCAATGCTATGACCACACCTCCATACAATTATGCAAGCAACCATTACACATTAGCACAATCAAGTGAGCTGATCCATAAAGCATGAAATATGAAGATGTAGCACTAAGGATCATCACCACCATCTAAGCATCAAAGAATACATGAAGAATTCAACACCAACCAAGGAAATCAACCACATGTAACATCTCATGCGATATCATGGAGGATCACCATTATGTTTGTCCAAAAAGCACTATCCTCAATGCAAGTTACCCTGAAAATATGTCATGTGACAAAAATCACAAAATTATCATTCATGCAAATATGAGGGGTAACAAACGGTAAATTTCAATAGGACTAAGAGAACTTTTCTTCTTAATCATTGCACAATAGTTTATTTCTTGGTTTCCTTGGAAGATTAGAAGACAAGGACTAGGTTTTAGAAAAAAGTCCTTGGTTTTGGGGAAGAGATGGTCTTGAAACCTTAGTTATTCACAAATACCATGTTAATCATCACCACTCTTATTTGTGTGAGAAAAATCTCCATTCTTTTTTGGGGTGATGGTGTAATGGAAGAATAGGTAATACTATGGGGAGATTATTAGGGCCAGATAGTAAAAATGGAGAATGAGAAGATTTTTACTTGTGCAAGATTACACATTGAACTGGATTTTCATTTAAGCAGATCACTGCTAGATATAATCATCATGTACTTGGATACACTCGATGGAATCAAAGGTTGGATTGTGGAACCAACCTCTTTAGGCATAGGACAATATTATGGTAGCTTGCAATAAAAGTATCCCTTAGTTGGAAAAAAAATTCTCATTGATCTCCAAAAATAAATGTGGACAAAAAAGGTTTTCAGAAAATCAAAAGGAAAAGGAAAAAAAATTGTTAGGGAACTTGTTAAATTTAGATAACCATGGTATGTTCTATGCTTAATGCAATTTTACTTCAATCTTTCTTATAGGCCCAATTCAATTTAGTAATCACATAAACATGAAAGTAAAATGTTGATAGAAAATAATAATAGATCAACAGAAGACAATCCAAATAATATATCAGAATTTTTAATTCTCCATGTCCAGCAAATGAATATATAAATGTTTGTTACAGCAGTCAACAGGATGCCCTAGCCAACAAAGTCTTGAGTTGGTCAAACCAACTTCACCAATAGCCAAATCAACCTTCCTCAAGTGTCACACACACACACCTCAAAGACAGCTCCAAAAGTCAATGCAAGTCAACCCAAACTGGTCAACGCAAAAGTCAATGTTGCAGTAAAAGGGGCTTCGGTCAAAGTCAACGTCCAACCTCGATTTTTGTGCCCAACAGTATAGCCTCCAAAAATTGGAATTTATGCTCAAAAAACACAATCAAAGTCCAAGCATTGATCGAAAGTCAACACTGGTCAGCATTGTCTAGAAACCCTAAAAGCAATTTGAAAATTGCAGCAGCTTCTTCAAGTTCAGATTCACACGTGTGAAGGAGGGAAGCCTCTCCTAGGTTGTACGAACCAATCAGATCACAAGATGAATGTGTGTGTTGAGTTGATCATGAAATGGACATCATCTCTCTCCAATTTATATCCATCAATGAAGGTGTGTGATACATCTGTAGGGCTTGTGAGCCTACATTACAAATCTGCCCGACCTTGCACATGTGGAAAATAAAATCAAAATATATGTTCTGCTCATCCAAACAAGATGATCTTTAGATCAATCTTGCACCTCTCTGAAAGAGGAATCCAACAAAAATATAATCATCATCATATGAGCAAATATAAATACGGAGTTTGGACCTAGTTGCCCAAAATTAACACTCCCTCTCAACTAGGGAGAACTCCATCTGTCCACCTGTGCCATCCAGTCATCGGTACCATCGTGTATTGTCATCACCATCATCATGCGTTCCTGTATCGTCCTGCTGTAACATACTTTCCCGGCTCTAAGGGCAAACAAATGAGAGCGAGTCACAAAGACATCACACTCCGCTGACTAGAAGTCAGCCTAGAAGTTAAAACCTCAATAGACTCAAAAAAAGTCACATACTAACTTGAAGTCAGTTTAGAGGTAAGAACCTCATCAGACTTGATCCCAGATCGAAGTGTTGGACACAACCCATCCTATACATAGAGATTACGGCAATCTCTGATGCGTCCATCAGTCTTGCTATGGTCTCTATCCACATTTCCCACCTCATTGGCCAAATGAGAGGTACTTCCCATGAGTCTGAAACTAGGATGCATGTGGGGCGTAGATAAAAGAGAGGGTGAACCAGTTCAATATCATAACGGTGGGGCAGAAGCACAACAAGGTTTGGAAAGCCTAGCCCTATGTGTGCTTATAGCTCCAAGAAGCTATCCCCAAGACCCCTGGAGCTCCTAGAGCTCATAGTCCAACTCAGGCATGACCCTCACAATAGGGTCTTTCCACGATTCCAAGCTTCTCACAGAAGGTTAGGAACTTGAACTTCCCTAGGAGCTTTGTGAGAATATCTGCGACCTTCTCATCATTTCCTATGTGATGGAGCCTTACGGTGCCTCGTTGTACCAGATCCCAGATAAAGTGGCACCTAATATCAATATGCTTGGATCAATCGTGGAACACGGGATTCTTAGAAAGACGAGTCCCACTCTGGTTATCACAAAGGATAACGGTGGCATCTAGCACATGTCCAAATAGATCACTGAAGAGATTTCTCAACCAAACAGCTTCACAACAGGCCATACTTGCTGCAATGTATTCGGCCTCTGCGGTGCTCAAAGCCACCCACTACTGCTTCCTGCTCATCCAAGATATCGAAGCAGAACCCAAGGTGAAGCAACATCTTGATGTGCTCTTACAATCCACCACACTGCCAGCCCAATCGGCATCAGTATATCCATGGAGTCTCAAACTCCCGGTAGTGTATCTCAGCCCATGGTTGATTGTGCCCCCAAGATATCTCAATAGATTCTTGAACCAATCTAGTGAATGTGATGAGGCTCAACCATATGTTGACTCAAAGTGTTCACTACAAAACATACGTCCGGACGAGAGTTCACTAAGAACATCAGGGCCCCTACGAGTTGTCGATACTCGGTGGGATTTCTCTTCCACACAACTTCTTAAAGTTCAGATCCATCAATGTCAACACAGACTTACAGTCCACCATACCAAATCTCTCTAGTAGCTTCACAACATATTTTCCTTGAGAAAGGAAAATCTTGCGTGGCCTTTTCCAGACCTCCAAGCCTAGGAAATAGTGCATCAGTCCTAGGTATTTCGTCTCAAACTTGGAAGCTAGCTCCCTCTTACATTGATGAATGAGAGGGTCAACACTTGTTAGGAAGAGATCGTCCACATAGAGAACCAGAATGAGAGGCCTTTCTTTATCAACCTTAAAATAAAGGTTTGGATAAGCATCGCTTCGAGTGAAGCCCGACTTCATCAAGTAGCTATCTATCCTCTCATACCAAGCCCTAGGGGCTTGCTTCAACCCATAGAGGGCTTTTTTCAACCTGCATACATATGATTCTCTATCTTGGACTTCGAACCCCAGAGTTTGCTCCACATAAACCTCTTCCTTTATTGAACCATGCAGAAAGGTAGTCTTCACATCCATCTGATGGAGACTCCATCCTTGCATTGCAGCAAGGGCGATGATAGATCAGATGATGGTATAACGGGCGACAGATGCAAATATATCATCATAATCTATGCCTTCCTTTTGAGAGAAGCCTCGGGCAACAAATCTTGCCTTGTACTTTTCAGCACTTCCATTGGCTCCATGCTTGATTTGAAGAGCCATTTCGAGGTGACAACAAATTTGTCCTCCGGTCTTGGGACCACTTACGAGACAACATTCTTCATAATGGACTCATATTTTTCGTGCATAGCATCTTGCCAAACTTGATGCTTTACGGCTTCTTCAAATGATCCAGGCTCAGATTGTACAATTATACTCATGGTTGCTAGGTACCCTTGGTACCTATTCGGCTTCTTGCTTTCACGAAATGTCCCCCTTGGGGCAATATGTCGCTCGGTATCTTCGAGAGTGTCCTTGAGCCATGAGGGTCTCCTTTTATTTGAAGGAGGTGGATCAATAGGATCCATTGGTCCTTCAACATCGGGCATAGGTTCATCCTTCGATTCTTCCTGCCTTCCAGCTTCTTCTTCTTCTTCTTTGTCTTCCTTTAAACTAGGAAGATTTCTTAATTTCTTGAGGGCAACATCTTCATCGAAGGTGACATTGTGGCATATCTCCACTTCTCTTTGACCAGGCACATAGATTCTATATGCCTTTGAAGTTTCATTGTAGCTCACAAACATTCCCTTCTTCCCAAAAACATCTAGCTTGCTTCTCTTTTCTTTCGGCACATGAAAATAAACAGGACTTCCTAAAACTCTAAAGTGGGAGACATTAGGCTTCTTACCAGAGAAGAATTCCTCGGGAGTTTTGGAGTCCAAGGCGGAATGCGGACATCTATTTTGAACGTACACAACAGTGTTCGCAGCTTCTCCCCATAGAAACTTCAGAAGACCTTGGTTATATAGCATGGCATGAGCAGCTTCCACAATGGTCCTGTTCTTTCTTTCAGCAACACCATTTTGCTCAGGAGTATAAACAGTTGTGGTCTCCCTCTTAATGCCAGCTTCCCTGAAAAGTTATTGAACTCATTTGACTCATACTCGGTCCCATTGTCGGTCCTCAAAATTTTGATTTTCTTCCCGGTTTGATTTTCCATCAAGGCCTTGAAGTTACAAAACCATTTGAATGCTTCGTCCTTCTTCTTCAAGAAATATATCCAGGTCTTGCGGGAGAAGTCATCTATAAAAGTCATGTAATAGGAACATCCTCCCAAGGATGTTACGGGTAGCATACAGAATAAATCAGAATGTATCAATTGCAAGATATCAGATGTCTTGTGACACTTGAGGGGAATGGTCCCCTTGTATGCTTCCCTTTGGCACAACCCTGACATATACCTTCATGATCATATTTAAACTTGAGCACCCCTGTCACCACCTTCCTTGCTTTGGGAAGGGCTTTGTAATGAAGGTGTGCAAACCTCTAGTGCTGTACCTTGGTTTGAAGAGTTGTATCATATGACATAGCCCCCAACGGACTTCCTCCAACCTCGTAGAGTGTATCAACTCTAAAACCAATAGTAAGAGCTTTTTTGAAGTTCTTCTTCTAGATGCGTACCTTTCCATCAACGAATGCCACCTTGAATCCTTTGCCTTCCATTGCCGAAATAGACACAAGGTTCTTCTTCAAATCAGGTATGTACAACACATCTTGTAAGTGGAGGATTTGATCTTCAGATAGATGAAGGGTCACAGTCCCTGTCCATTTCACGGGATAGGTGGTATTATCTCCAAGGATAATTTCTAAATTAGTATCCTTCTCAATCAAATCAGAGGGCTTCTTAATAACTAGTGAGGTGCCTTAAAGCACCTCTATCAATCAACCAAACATCCAGGGTGTCGGGAGGAGATGCAATAGAGAGGGTAGATACAAGAATATATTTATTTTTCTTATTATCAACAACATTAGACTCATCGTACCTGGAATTTCTTGACCTCTTGAAAGGTTGCCCATTTCCACTTCGATCAAAGGGAGCCTTCCTCTTTCCTTTGTACCTGTTGTTCCTTTCATTGCCATTCCCCCTGAAGTTGTTGTTGTCATCATCCCTGGGAGAGTCCCGTCTATTGGGGCACTCTCTTGCATAGTGACCAACCTTGTTACAAGTATAACATCTTCTCTTCCTTTGGGCCTCGTGTTGAACCTCAAAACTGTTCCTAATTTGACACCCTTTTTCATCATTTTCTCTTCCTTTTTCACAAACTCATGAACTCAATCAGTGATAATTGACATATTCCACATCATAGAAGGCATTTAGATGATCTCTACTTTATATTATAATTTTTCTTATTATTTAGATGAATTTCTGTAATTAGCTACAAAATTCGTGCAATTTTGTAGCTAACCTTTGTTTCTGTAGCCACCGTTATTGTTTGACGGGTTTTGAGAAGCAAATGAAGAAGCGGGTCATATGGGTATCTCTGGAATGATCCACACATGGATCGTATCCCACTTACTTGTTCGAATTCAAGAAGGAATCGTGCCTATGCATGCGGTCAAAGATCAGTGAAGGAATGAGATCAGCAGACGAAAGACTCGATTTGCTCTTACGTAGCAAATAGAGAGAGAGAGTCGTGAAGAATTTGCTTCTAAACAGAGTTCTAATTTTAGTTTTATTTTGCTATCTATAGGCGAAATTGCCTCAAGCAGTTAATTCAAAAACCTGTATAAATACCGGTTTGTTGAAACCGGGAATAGGCTTAATTTTTGTGATAATTTGGTGTTACACTTTCAAACTCTGTTTTGCTATTAAAGAAGACAAGTTCCAGATCTCTGATGCGCATATAGTCTAAGTAGATTTTAGACTCGTTCTATTGCAGAGGGCCCCTGCACGGAAAGGAGGTTTTTATAGTTGTTTTGTAGTTCAATTTCTGTCAATTTCTTAGTTTAACTTCCTATTGATTCATAATTATATTCTCGTCAATTCATAATTAATTTCTCGTTATTTCATAGTCAGATTCTTGTCAATTCGTAGTATAAATTGCTCATTGTTTTATAGATTAATTTCATGTCAATTAGTTTCTAAATGTTTTCTGAATTAGTTATTTACATTTACAGTTGACTGTTGAATCTTATGCTCGCCTAAATCATCTCATGAATGTGACTCTGTCATCTTCCAATTGGATAGATTTGTGCATTCGGTCATACAACAACCATAGGTTTTAAAATTAAACATGTTTTGCACAATAGATACTCTGTCATTTCTTGCTTGCTTTTGATTTCAATTAGCTTAATCATTTAATTTTTTAGCAATAGAATTTATGCTTTCATTCCATGGAATGTAGAATAGAATTAGATTAAATTTATCTTTCAATCATTCTTAGATTCAAAACTAGGACAGAGTTAGATTAGAATTGTGTTTTGAAATAGATCACATGCGTTGTTTTCATAGAATTAATGTTTACCATGGATAAGGTAGAAAATGGTTTCATTCTTGTCATTTAAAGATCAGTAGAATGCAATTAGATTTAGAATAATGCTTTGTTTTGAATCAATTAAATACTTTCCATAGGTTCAACCGACCTAGATAAGTCTAACATAACTCAGATTTTAAACCATTCAATGTTTGATTTATTTTTATGCAAATTAGGTTAGTTAATCAACATTTTTTTTTCTTGCTTCTTTTAGATTTCATATTTCATTCATTTCATTAAAAGTAATTTGTAATTCAATTCATTTTTTTAGAATAAAAATAACATTTCATTTTCTTTCTTATTTAAGATTAAAATTTCATCATTAAAATTCATTTAGATTTGGTTGTTCACTAGCATTTAAAGATTTCATTTAGAAGCATAGATTTCATTTCTTAGATCAATTTCAGTTCTTAACTATAGGTATAAAATACAAAACCCCCAAAACAATATAAAACATACACAACGAAGTGAGAAAAAAGGTCATCTAAGCATATATAGTGGACCACACTTCATTAGATTACTAACCTAGGTCAATAATTTATGATAGCAGTTTAAGACATTAAATTGACTAAATATTTTGGCGTCGTTGCCAAGTGTAATTAGGAAGTCTTATTTCTTACATTAAAAAAAAAATGATATGCATAGAGAAAAAGACTCTGGGGGTAGATTCATAGCTAGAGTAGAAGTTTGATTCCAGCAACACCACTCACCCCACCAAGACCACGTAGTGCCACACCACCATCTCAAACTCACATTCCATTTTTCACCTCAAGACATAGACTCCCTGAAGTCTTAAGGTCGGAAATCCAACCAGGAGATTCTCCAACTTCATCTATTGAGGCAGTCTTAGAAGAAGAAGATCTTAGATCTCCAACAGAAGGAGTAAACTTTTTCACCTTTACAGGAGAACATATTCTAGCTCAAGAGTTAGAAATCCCTAGTTAGGAAGAAGAAGAAACTTTCTTCAATATCCCATTAATAGAAGAACCAGAGGAAGAACAAATAACTCTACAGTTAGAACCTTACATTAGCTCTGAGGAATCTACAATGGCAGAAGAAGGAAGAGGAGAAGTTCTGAATGGAGATGCCTTAAGAATAGGAGGAGGAAGAAGAGGTGGAGGAAGAAGTAGAGGAAGAGGAAATCCTAACTCTATTGGATTTCCTATAGTTGATGAGGATACAAATGCTAGAATGAAAAATATTTCACCTTCCATCCTTCTCAATTTCCATGGATTAAGAAGTGAAGATCCTGAAACATTTTTATTGAATTTGAGGTTTTATGTAGATCCTATGACTATTTATAAGACTCTCAAAACTTGAAGCTATTTCCTGCAACACTCGAGGGTGCAACTTTAAAATGGTTCATGGGTTTGATAACACTTGATCTATTAGGACATGGGATGAAATGGAAAATGCATTTTTACAAAGATATTTGGATTATTGCACATCTATTAATAGGAAGGATGAAGTATTTAAAATGATGCAAAGAGAGGATGAAAACTTGGAAGATTTAATTGAGAGATTCAATTACAATGTAAAAAGAGCTAAAATGGAACACCTAGATCAAGATATTTTAAAATCTCTCTTGTTAAAAGCCATTAGAGATGAATGGATAGATATTTTTAACATGATGGGAAAGGGAGATATCTCTCAACTACTATTACCTGAAATTGCTGAATTATGCATTCATCTCTCAAGAGGAAAATAAAAAACTGGGAAAAATACAAGAGATCTTATTATCTCTAGAGTAAATAAATCTGCAACTAGAGCAGTAAGTGGGGCGAAAATTGGAAATATGCTTGATGAATTTAAGACAGATATCTTAGGGAGTCTCAGTGAACAAATAAACACCCTGAAATTACAAAACAAGCAAAAAGCTGAAACTGATGCCTTAACTATTTTATGTCCTAAATGTAGGAAGAAACATGCTTTAAGAAAATGTCCTCTTGATGTAAAAGTCATAGAGACCTGTGTTATTTGTGCACAAAATCATGAAACAAAATGATGTCCCTCTATACCAGGTCTTAAGGCTGTTTTTCAAGAAGAAGTAGCTCAATCTCCAGTAGAACCTCTTTGTTTTGTCTCTAGAAAACCATGGCAGGGGCCACAAACTCAAGGTTTTAATAATCAAATGTATAATCAACCCCCACCAAACAATTGGAATTCATCATGGCAGCAACCTTGGTCCCAGCCTCAACCTTGGACACAAGGGATGCAAAATCCTTATGGCAGATACTCTCAATATCACCAATATCCACAATCCTATCCAAACTATCCTCTCCCACATTTTCCACAACAAAATCAACCACCCCAACTCCAAAATCATAATCCACAACTCTCATTACCATTTCCACAAAGACCAAATCAACTGCCTGTCCAACCATTACCAAACCCAAATAATAAAAATGTTCAAACTGCTTATAACATAGAAGGACAAAATTTTCCAGCTTATATGATTACTCCACTAGATCTGAACAATGTCCAAATTAGATCTGATAGGATATTAGAAATGAAAAAGCCTTTTGTTGTTATTCAAGAAAAAGATGATCTTGATGAAGAAATTTCTCTACAGCAAAATAAAAATTTTGAAGAAGGGACATCCCTTCAACATAATCAAAATACTGAAAATCAAAAACAAGAAAATTAAATAAACTCAACTCCTATCATAGAGCAACCTTTAGTATCTATTTCTAACTCTCCTTTTCCTGAAAGATTACAAATCAATAGAGGGATATAAAAACAAATTTTGTTGCCTAATTATGATTTTCTAGATGAATTGAAAAATGTCTGTATCAAAATCCCTTTGTTACAGGCCATTAAAGAGATTCTTATTCTAGCTAAAACAATAAAGGAGTTGAGCATGAAGAAATTAGGAAGAAAAACAAAAGAAGTGAAAAGGATTCAGTTAGTAGGAAAAATTGCTGACATTATGATGGGAAAAATAGCCATACAAAAATATTTGGACCCAAGAAGTCCAGTTGTAAAAACACATATCAATGGTATTGAGATTCCAAATACATTAATTGACTTAGGAGCAGCCATAAACATCATGAGCAAGCAAACCATGGAACAACTTAGGCTTCCAAACCTTCAGTATACACCAACATACTGCAATTAGCAAACAGATCAGTAATCAAGCCAGATGGTGTATTAGAAGACTTATATGCATCCTTAGACTCTTGGGAATATCCAGTTGACTTCATGATCTTAACTCCCAAGAACAACCTAGGGGGACATCCATTAATTTTAGGAAGACCTTGGTTAGCTATAGTTGATGCTTTCATTAGTTGTAAATCCGGTGATATGTTTATTTCTGATGGTAATTCAACAAAGAAATTCACTCTATATCCTCCAGCAAAAACAATCACAGAAATAGAAAATGAAGAATGGATGGATGATGACAATGATCTACAACCTTTCTTTACTATTTCTCATATTAGTGAAGAAAGTCAAATTTTAAATTCAATAGAAAATTGTGAAATATCTTCACAATGTGAAGATGAGCATAGTTCTAAAGAACAATGCAATATTGAATACTTGTCAGACAAATGCCTTTATATTCTATGAAAGAATTTGGTAATTCTGTAGTTGAAATCTTTCCAGAGAAATCTTTAAACATAAACAAAAACCTGGAGAAATTTCAACAAGAAGAGTTAATCAAAACATTGCAAAAACATTCTTTTGCATATGCATGGGAGTACACTGACATGAAGGGAATTAATCCTGAGACTTACATACATCATATCTACATTGAGGAAAACTCTAGGCCTATTAAACAACCTCAAAGAAGGATGAATCCAAATCTTAGGGAAATTGTGAAAGAAGAATTGCAAAAATTGTTGAATTTAAACTTCATTTATCCAATTTCAGACAGTCAGTGGGTTTCTCCCTTGGTGATTGTACCTAAAAAGAATGGTAAATGGAGAGTATGCATTGATTATCGAGAATTGAATAAGGCTACTCTAAAAGATCATTTCCCATTGCCTTTCATAGATCAAGTATTGGATACATTAGCAGGTAAGAAGTATTTCTCATTTTTGGATGGTTTTAGTGGTTACAATCAAATTCAAGTAGCACCTGAAGACCAAAACAAAACCACATTCACCTGTCCATGGGGAACCCATGCTTACCGAGTACTTCCTTTTGGATTGTGCAATGCACCTGCAACATTCCATATGGCAGTATTAGGAATTTTCTCTGATCTAATACATGATTGTGTGGAAGTATATATGGATGATTTTACAGTTTATGAAAATTCTTTTGAAGAGGCTCTTGAAAACTTGGAAAATGTTCTTAAAAGATGCAAAGAAGCAAATCTTTCACTAAGTCATGAAAAATGATTTATGATGTTTACTGAAGGAATTGTTTTAGGACATCACATTTCAAGGGATGGAATTAAAGTAGACTCATCCAAAG
The DNA here is from genome assembly GCA_034641835.2 of Pinus albicaulis. Classification (NCBI taxonomy): domain Eukaryota; kingdom Viridiplantae; phylum Streptophyta; class Pinopsida; order Pinales; family Pinaceae; genus Pinus; species Pinus albicaulis. Next base: position 707,982,965 of record CM076578.1, read on the forward strand.
TTGAAGTCATCTCCAAATTACCAATTCCAAGTTGTCAAAAGGATGTTAGAAGTTTTCTAGGTTTTACAAGGTATTATAGAAGATTTATAGAAAAGTTAAAACTTCACTAAAATTGCATCTCCACTCTTCAAATTTCTTACCAAAGATTGTGAATTTAGCTGGAATCTTGATTGCCAATTGACATTTGAAACTTTAAAAGCAAAAATATCTTAAGCACCCATCTTAAGAGGACCAAATTGGAAAATACATTTTCATATTTCAACAGATGTTTCAGATACAGCTCTGGGAGCTGTATTAGGGCAAAAATATTTGATCCCCTATGCCATCTATTACACAAGTAAAAATTTGACTCCTGCTGAGTTAAATTACATTGTAACTGAAAAAGAGTTTCTAGTCTTTGTCCATGCTATTAACAAGTTTAGACACTACATCACCGGCTATGAAACCTTTATTCACACAAACCATTCTGAAATTAGGTATTTAATGAATAAATCTATCACTAATAGCAGAATCACAAGATGGTTATTACTCCTGCAAGAATTTAACATCATCATTCTAGACCAGCCTGGAAAGCAAAACACAGTTGCTGATTTCTTGTCTAGAATTCAAAACAACAATAATGATACTCTAGTCTGTAGTAGAGGATACTTTTCCTAATGAATATCTCTTTGCAATATCTACTACATCTCCATGGTTTGCAGACATTGCTAACTACTTATCTACAGGAAAATTACCAGCATACTTGTTTCCTAGAGAAAATAGAAAAATAATTCAAACAAGTGCATTATACTCATAGGTTAATGATGAATTGTATAAAACAGGTCCAGATCTCATCATCAGAAGATGTGTCCTAGAAGATGAAATGCCTGAAATTTGAAGGCATGCCACGATGAACCCTTGTGCAAGACACTTTGTTGATAAGAGGATTGCCTATAAAATCCTTCATTTAGGATATTATTGGCCGTCCATCCTTAAAGATGCCAAGGAATATGTCAAAATGTGTGACAATTGTTAGAGAATGGGGAAACTTGTTCCTACAGATGAAATGCCTTTACAACCTCAGGTATTCATCGAACTCTTTGAGAAGTGGGCCATGGACTTTGTTGGACCAATCAATCTACCATCAAAGATTCAAAACAAAAGAGGCACATTTTGGTTTGCACTAATTATGTCACTAAATGGGTAGAGGCTAAAGCACTTTCTTTTGCTAATGAAAATTTTGTAGTTTCATTTCTCTTTGAGGATATTTTCACTCGTTTTGGTGTCCCAAGGGAAATTGTGACAAATCAGGGATCTCAGTTTACATCTAGGGTGGTGCAGAAGATTGTGGATGAATATAAGATCAAACATAGAAAGTCTACTCCATATCATCCATAGGCAAATGGACAAGTGGAGTCCACCAATAAAGTGATCAAAGCAATTCTCACAAAGATTGTACATCTACATAGGAAGGATTGGACAAAAGGTTTCCTGAAGCCTTATGGGCTTACCAGACTACATGGAGGAATACAACAGGACATACTCCCTATGAACTTTCTTATGGGAAGCAAGTCTTGTTTCCAATAGAATTTCAGATCAAAACTTTCAAGATAGCAGTCAGATTGGGACTTGATGTATCAGAAGCCCAAAAGCACAGAATGGAGCAACTTAATGAGCTTGATGAGATCAGGCAAGATGCAGTTCAAAGAAACAGCCTAGTCCAACAACAAAGGTCCAGATGGCATGATAAGTACATAAAAGATATAAAATTTCAAGCAGGATATTGGGCACTTTTATTCGATTCAAAGTTCAAAGACTTCCAAGGAAAATTTCAGACTCATTGGCTTGGGCCTTATGAGATCAAAAAAGTCTTTGACAATGGGGCAGTCAGGATAAGGACAATTGATGAAGAAAAGGTACATCTTCTTGTGAATGGACATCCACTAAAAGTCTATCATAAACCAATTACAAAGGAGGAATTTATCAAAAAATTTCAAGACAATGCTGATATGAAGTTGGTGAAGAAGAATCCTTCTTCCTCCCCATCTTAGTCTTCTTTTTACTTTTCATATATATATATATATATTATTCAAAAAAAAAATTAATTGTATAAGTATGAAAACCAATCAATGATTGGCATCCTTATACAGAAAATACAAGGTGAAAATCAGAGTTCTGGCATATTATATTTTCTCCCATTCTAAAAATCTCAAATTCTTTTTTCCCTTTCTTTTTCTGAAGCAATAAAAGTAGCTATAGAATTGCTACATTTCTGCAGCTCTCAGAAGAATCTGCAGTTGTCATCATATTCTGCATCTTTGTTACATTTTTACAGCCTATTGAAGTAGAACATACTGAACAGAAGCAATTGAAGACTCCATTGAAGATCATGCTGAAAAGACACCTAAGGAATCAACACAAAGAGAAGATCAACAAAGGTTAGTTTCAAGGTATGTTACAAAATTTGTTTAAATAATAAGATCTAAAAACATTAGTGTATATAATTTATATGATCATATGTTGCCACCTCAATATGTCATCATTAGAACTGATTGTATTTGGATTCACATAATAATTCCATAATCCGACCACTTCATCCGTATCATATCCCATAATGATCAAGACCGATTTCATTCATTAATGATTAATGGTCATATCTCATTCAATAACCCATTTATCCATGTTCCTAAACCCTCGTTCGAATATCTATTTTACCTACACGTCTCTACAAACTCTCGACACCCTTAACTCAGAGCCAAACCCTCAATGTACCTAGTCAAAGAAGCACCGTTCTAAAGGTGAAACTCCTTACGACAAAGACATGGGTCTAATAGTGAGAACCGAACCTGTGGGAGCAAAATTCATGGAAGGATATCCTCAGATGAAGCAGATGTTGCAGAAAGTGCAATGGCTCTAGTTCATAGAGAAATTTTATGGGTTCCACAAGGAGGTCACCAAGTCCTTTGCAAGATCCTTCGATGGGACAGAGGTCGAAATTGGGAACATAAAGTTTTCGGTGACAGAGGCCTTCATAGCTGAAGCCACGGAACTCCCGAAAATTGGCGAAAGATGGTTCAAGAATAAGGAAATTCGCGGCGAAGAATGGAAGATTGTTCTGAAGAATCCAGGTATGGACACTACTTTTTTTAAGAAGGGAATTCCAAGTATGACGCTCAAAAACAAATGGAGGAATATGTTGTTAATTTTACAAAAAATTGTTACTTGTGAGGGTAGATTCGGTTGTATGTTTGTCTACCATGCCAGACTGTTAATGAATTTCTTGGAGGATGGAGAAATAAACCTCCCATACTTCCTATTGAACAGCCTAAAGAAAATGTCAACAAATGTGCAGAAAAGAGTCCAATTCATAGACAATATCATCCATCATCATGGACTGATAAAGATACTCATTGAATTCCATCTAAAGAGTATAGGAGACTCCTTGGAAAGTTTCCTAATCAGAAATCGTTTTCAAGACGAAGCACCAGAACAGCCTAAGGATGACAAAACCAAAAGAAGTAGGAGGAGAAAGGTTGATACCTGCATCAAAGACAAATCCCCACTTCAGCCACAAGAAGAAGAAGAAGAACTCTCCATTGCAGAGTTACTGAAGAATAAGAAACATAGTGGAGTAAAAAAGGGAGGTAATGTAAAGGAAAAGGGAAAAGTTACAAATTCAGAAATCTTAAGTCCTTCACAGCCAAGGAGAAGCTCTAGACTTCGTAAACCCTTGAAGAAGACACCTCCACAGGAAGCAGAGTACCTGGTCAAAGAAGAATAGTTCTAAAGGTGAAACTTCTTACGACAGAGACATGGGTCTAATAGTGAGAACCGAACTTGTGGGAGAAAAATTCATGGAAGGATATCCTCAGATGAAGGAGATGTTGCAGAAAGTGCAATGTCTCCAGTTCATAGAGAAGTTTGATGGGTTCCACAAGGAGGTCACCAAGTCCTTTGCAATATCCTTCGATGGGACAAAGGTCGAAATTGGGGACATAAAGTATTCGGTGACAGAGGCCTTCATAGCTGAAGCCACGGAACTCCCGAAAACTGGCGAAAAATGGTTCAAGAATAAGGAAATTCACGGCGAAGAATGGAAGATTGTTCTGAAGAATCCAGGTATGGACACTACTTTTTTTAAGAAGGGAATTCCCAGTATGACACTCAAAAACAAATGGAGGAATCTGCTGTTAATTTTACAAAAAAATGTTACTTGTGAGGGTAGATTTGGTTGTATGTTTGTCTACCATGCCAGACTGTTAATGAATTTCTTGGAGGATGGAGAAATAAACCTCCCATACTTCCTACTGAACAGCCTAAAGAAAATGTCAACAAGTGTGCAGAAAAGAGTCCAATTCATAGACAATATCATCCATCATCATGGACTGATAAAGATACTCATTGAATTCCATCTAAAGAGTATAGGAGACTCCTCGGAAAGTTTCCTAATCATAAATCATTTTCAAGACGAAGCACCAGAATAGCCTAAGGATGACAAAACCAAAAGAAGTAGGAGGAGAAAGGTTGATACCTGCATCGAAGACAAATCTCCACTTCAGCCACAAGAAGAAGAAGAAGAACTCTCCATTGCAGAGTTACTGAAGAATAAGAAACATAGTGGAGTAAAAAAGGGAGGTAATGGAAAGGAAAAGGGAAAAGTTACAAATTCAGAAATCTTAAGTCCTTCACAGCCAAAGAGAAGCTTTAGACTTCGTAAACCCTTGAAGAAGACACCTCCATAGGAAGCAGAGTTTGTTAATTTAGATGAAGAGATTCAAATACCATCACCCATTACTGCCTCTCCTACACACAATCCTATACACTCTCCTATACATAGTCCTATACACAGTTCGAGAAGAAGGACCCCGGAAATTGACCCAGCACAGTAGGAGATATATGACTATATTGAGTCCTTGGAGAAAAGACATGCAAAAGAAAATCCAAGTGTTGAAGAGCAGCCTATCAGTCCACAAGAACCTCTAGTGAAGACCTTGAAGCAAGAAATCTATGAGCTAGAGATACTGAATAGGCACATTAAGCAAGAAAATGAAACTCTAAAGGAACAAAATCACTTGGAAAAGGTCATCAGCGACAACACTATCTTACATTTGGGGCTGTGGTATAAAAAGAACAAGAAACTGAAGAAAAATAATAGCTTTTTGAATAGGAAAGTTATCAGCCTGAAGTACAAATTCCTCATGAAAAAACCAAGAATGGCAATCACTTCAAGGAAAAGAAAGAAGAGGAAGTTCAATGTATTGGCAAAGGTATTAGAACAAATGCAATAGAAGGTGAAGGCTCACAATTTTGGGAATTGCATGAGGACATGCAATGGTCTCTTAGTGGGGGTATGTTGAACCTCAAAACTGTTCCTAATTTGACACCCTTTTTCATCATTTTCTCTTCTTTTTTCAAAAACTCATGAACTCAATCAGTGATAATTGACATATTCCACATCAGAGAAGGCATTTAGATGATCTCTACTTTATATTATAATGTTTCTTATTATTTAGATGAATTTTTGTAATTAGCTACAGAATTCGTGCAATTTTGTAGCTAACCTTTGTTTTTGTAGCCGTCGTTATTGTTTGATAGGTTTTGAGAAGCAAATGAAGAAGCAGGTCATATGGGTATCTCTGGAATGATCCACACATGGATCGTATCCCACTTACCTGTTCGAATTCAAGAAGGAATTGTGCCTACGCTTGCAGTTAAAGATCAGTCAAGGAATGAGATCAGCGGACGAAAGACCCTCGATTTTCTCTTACGTAGCTAATCAAGAGAGAGAGTCATGAATAATTTGCTTCTAAATAGACTTCTAATTTTAGTTTTATTTTGATATCTATAGGCGGAATTGCTTCAAACAGTTAATTCAAAAACCTATATAAATACCGGTCTGTTGAAACTGGGCATAGGCTTAATTTTTGTGATAATTTGGTGTTACGCTTTGAAACTCTGTTCTGCTAATAAAGAAGACCAGTTCCAGATCTCTGATACGCGTATAGTCTAAGTAGATTTTAGACTCATTTTGTTGCAGAGGGCCCCTGCATGGAAATGAGGTTTTTATAGTTGTTTTGTAGTTCAATTTTTTGTCAATTTCTTAGTTTAATTTCATGTTGATTCGTAGTTATATTATTGTCAATTCATAGTTAATTTCTCGTTATTTCATAGTCAAATTCTTGTCAACTCGTAGTTTAAATTGCTCACTGGTTTATAGATTAATTTCATGTCAATTAGTTTTTAAATGTTTTCTGAATTAGTTATTTACATTTACAGTTGACTATTGAATCTTATGCTCACCTAAATCATCTCATGAATGTGACTTTGTCATCTTCCAATTGGATAGATTTGTGCATTCGGTCATACAACAACCATAGGTTTTAAAATTAAACATGTTTTGCGCAATAGATACTCTGTCATTTCTTGCTTGCTTTTGATTTCAATCAGCATAGTCATTTAATTTCTTAGCAATAGAAATTTATGCTTTCGTTCCATGGAATGTAAAATAGAAATAGATTAAATTTATCTTTCAATCATTCTTAGATTTAAAACTAGGATAGAGTTTGATTAGAATTGTGTTTTAAAATAGATCACATGCTCTGTTTTCATAGAATTAATGTTTTCAATAGATAAGGTAGAAAATGGTTTCATTCTTGTCATTTAAAGATCAGTAGAATGCAATTAGATTTAGAATAATGCTTTGTTTTGAAACAATTAAATACTTTCCATAGATGTTTAGCCGACCTAGATAAGTCTAACATAACTCAGATTTTAAACCATTCAAAGTTTGATTTATTTTTATGCAAATTAGGTTATTTAATCAACATTTCATTTTCTTCCTTCTTTTATATTTCATATTTCATTAAAAGTAATTTGTAATTCAATTCCTTTTCTTAGAATAAAAATAACATTTCCTTTTTTTTCTTCTTTAAGATTAAGATTTCATCATTAAAGTTCATTTAGATTTGGTTGTTCACTAGCATTTAAAGATTTCATTTAGAAGCATAGATTTCATTTCTTAGATCAATTTCAGTTCTTAACTTTAGGTATAAAATACAAAACCTCCATAACAATATAAAACATACACAACGAAGTAAGAAAGAAGGTCATCTAAGCATATATAGTGCACCACACTTCATCAGATTACTAACCTTGGTCGATGATTTATGATAGCAATTTAAGACATTAAATTGACTAAACACCTCATTCTTCCATGGTTTTGATTTCTCGGGTCACCATAGTTCTTTTTCTTTGCATGAGCGGTGAAGGTAGTAGGGTCACCTCCATTTCCATTAGAGGGATGGTCTCTCTCCATCATTCTTGTCTCCTCTTGAGTGCATCTCGTCAACAATTCATCAAAATCAAGAATCATGTTATTATTAAGAATTGTAGTATTAAATGCATACCAGTGTCGGGGAAGTCCTCCAAGAGCAATGAGGACGAGCTCTCGATCAGCTACTTCGTCTCCTATGGCAAGGAGATCATTCATGATTTCTGCGAGCCTCATAAAATATGATTGGATGGATTCATCTTTGTCCTTCTTGATATTCTTCAACTTGTTCTTGAAGAAAAACACTTGATTAACATTGCTAGCCCTGAACATGCTATCCAGCTTATCATATATCTCTTTAGATGTGCCCAGCTCGGAGATGTAAGCAACCAAGTACTTATGAATTGAAACCTTGATAGTCATCTTTGCTTTGATTTCCCCTTTTCTATACTTCGTCTTTGTGGCAGCTAGTGCATTGGATGGAGACTCATGGATCTTCCCCTGCACATAGTCCATGACATCTTGGTCTTCCAAAGCCAAATCCAAGGACATCTTCCATGCATGATAATCAGACTCGTTAGTCAACTTATCATCAGAATTGAAACCCTTGTATGTGGAGGCCATTGATCCTTGATAGGATTTCTTCTTCGGTGATTGCTTTTCACACTATCTTGGACTTTGTCTTTCACCTCAGCTTCGATACCATGTTAAATTTAGATAACCATGGTATGTTCTATGCTTAATGCAGTTTTACTTCAATCTTTCTTATAGGCCCAATTCAATTTAGCAATCACATAAACATGAAATTAAAATGTTGATAGAACATAATAATAGATCAATAGAAGACAAGCCAAATAATATATCAGAATTTGTAATTCTCCTTGTCCAACAAATGAATAGATAAATGTTTGTTACAACAATCAACAAGATGCCCCAGCCAGCAAAGTCTTGAGTTGGTCAAACCAACTTCTCCAACAGCTAAATCAGCCTTCCTCAAGTGTCACACGCACACACTTCAAAGATAGCTCCAAAAGTCAATGCAAGTCAACCCAAAAGTCAATGCTGAAGTCAAAGGGGCTTTGGTCAAAGTCAACGGCCAGCCTTGATTTTTGTGCCCAGCAGTACGGCCTCCAAAAATCATAATTTATGCCCAAAAAACGCAGTCAAAGTCCAAGCGTTGACCCAAAGTCAACGCTGTCCAGAAACCCTAAAAACAGTCCGAAAATTGCAGCAGCTTTTTCAGGTTCAGATTCACATGTGTGAAGGAGGGAAGCTTCTCCTAGGCTGTACGAACCAATCAGATCACAAGATGAATGTGTGTGTTGAGTTGATGATGAAATGGACATCATCTCTTTCCAATTTATATCCATCAATGAGGGTGTGTGACACATCTGTAGGGCTTGTGACCCTACATTACAAATCTGGCCGACCTTGCACATGTGTGGAAAATAAAATCAAAATATGTGTTCTACTCATCCAAACAAGATGATCTTTAGATCAATCTTGCACCTCTCCGAAAGAGGAATCCAACAAAAATATAATCATCATCATATGAGCAGTGCAACATGGAGTTTGGACCTAGTTGCCCAAAATTAACAGAACTGTTGTAAAGAGGAAAATGAAACTATAACAGATTGGTATATACCCTATGATAAAGTCAAGAAATCTAAGTCCAGATGATCAAAAGACAGTTCCCAAATTAAGAAAAAGTTCCTGTGGTAGGAGGAGGCATAATTGAAATGTTGTTTTTATCTCTGGAAATCCTAGTACATATTTTACCAAGTCCCCTTTCAATAGAGGGAAAGTAGAAGCCTCTTCCATAATTGAAATGTTGTTTTTATCTCCGGAAATCCTAGTACATATTTTACCAAGTCCCCTTTCAATAGAGGGAAAGTAGAAGCCTCTTCCATTCCAAAGTACAGTTGGATAAAAATAATAAGTTTTCCTGATGCAATATTTTGTCAACAGTTTAAGGGGACAGATTTCAAATAGGAGATGATGCACTTGGTTGTTTATGTTTTTGTTGGTTTGCTTTACACCAACTATAGCTGTGGCGTTAGTTTTCTTGTTGATATTTAGTAGCTCTAATTATTTTTCACGAATAGAAAACATCTGTAGATGAACAGTTGGAATCCTTATTATTGAAAACCTATACTTAAAATTTTGCATATGATATTAGTTGAAGCCTACTGTTTGTAGGTAACACAAGAGTGGCCAGGATTGCCAGCTGGCGTGAAATTTGAACCCACTGATGAAGAGATTTTAGGACATTTATCAGCTAAACTTGGAACTGGAAATGCACAGCCTCACCCATTCATCAACGAATTCATTTTGACATTGCAAGAAGAAAATGGGATTTGCTATACACATCCCGGGAATTTACCAGGTTATTGTTGGCCACAACTGCATTAATATTGCTATTTCTTTTTATATAGGGAATGTGGATTATATAATTTTTTGTCTTTCTTATATGTATGTATGTATCACGCACTTGTACAATATGGTCAAATATTGCTTATTATTCTTTTAATGTTATTCATTGGTACAATCGTATCTCGGAAGAATTTTACAGGAATCAAACAAGATGGTAGCAGTGTTCACATTTTCCACAAAACAGCTAAGGCGTATACAACAGGCCCTCGGAAGTGTCGAAAGATCCAAAGTAGGGGAAATGTGCGTTGGCACAAGACAGGAGTAACAAAGCCTGTGTATGAAAATGGGAAACAGAAAGGATGCAAAAAGATAATGGTTCTTTATACGACTTCTGTAAAAGGATCAAAGCCAGAGAAGACAAAATGGGTAATGCACCAGTACCATCTTGGCATTGACGAGGATGAAAATGCCGGTGAGTTTGTACTATCCAAAATTTTCTACCAACAAGAAAAACCATGTCAGAAAAATGACAAAGCCATTACTGAAGAGAATGTTGGACCTTCAATCGGGAAAGGGGGTCCAGTAACACCTAAAACAAGTACTCCCCCACTACGTTCATGGAACCAACATGCTTATCTTGATGGAGTCAAAGAAGAGCACCTGCATTGTCCCTTATCACCCCAGGTAGAAGGAAGCCAAAAACTTATCTTGATGAAGTAGTCTTGCTTTAATTACTAATAGGTCGTGGTTGGGTTCCAGTATTTGAACTTGCTGCTTCAGCATTTGATTGTTTTTATGTTTGAGTTTCAAAGTGATTGGGATTTCCATTATGGATGTACTCTAGGTCCTTTTCACAAATCACATTCAAAATGTTGGACGGAAATTGATTAGTTTCTTTTGGCAAATTTCATGTTACTTTCAAATCAATCTGTATTTGAATTGCTCTGTGATAAATCACTCGATAGGCTGATTTCTATATTTAAAATTTAAATATATGGATTTGCTGATATAATTACTATTGTTTCGTGATCTCTTCCACTATTTGGAAATAGGGCGCAGATCTGGATGCAACAATTCATGAGCATTCCAAGGGCAGTGAAGCAGAGTCCAACAGACAAAATGATCTTCCAAATGAAACTGCAGGCTTAACATGGTCAGCGGGTGAGTCTCAGTTGATTGAAGACTCTCAGGAGCCGATAAATCACTCTCTTGCTTGCAATGAGATACTTGAAAACAGATCTTGTGAGGCAAATACTGAAGAAGGGAACTGCATGCTCCCCAGCCTGACTGAATGTCGTCGCGTTAAAAGGAATAAACTTGAAAAAGAACTGCATCAAGTTGCCCCTCCTGAGCTAGAAAACATTGACCTTGATACCCCACCTGATGTGCTCATTACTGTAAGTTGATATAGTTAATACTTGCTGCATCTGTACATAACTTTTAGTCCATTTTTTCTGATATTTTCCCTGTATTCGGTTGTCTTGTAGGATTCACAGATGAGTAGTTCACAAGAAAGCATCTGGCATCTGTCATGGCTAAACAAAGATATGGACTGGGCATCTAGCTTGTCTGGTAAGAACTTGGGTGATAGCCAATGAAAGAGACAATGACCTATTCATCCAGGTTAGTCTATAATTCTGGTATAGAACTCTTATCCAGATTGCTTATTCACTAAAACAAACAGTGTTGTATCTAATAATTTGCATATTTGTACAGGTTATGTTCAGAAACTACTTTGTTTTGGAAAGGAATCAGATAGCTAGTCCAATAAATCTTCTGTTTCAGTTTATAGTACAAATGTTGCAAACATCAGCATTGGGATAAAATCCGCAAGGGTCCAGCTCCAGAAAACCAAAAAATCGTAAAAATTGAGAATCAGCAAACCTCAGCAAAATTAAGATACCACCAAAACATTGGCTAGGCCAAAAAAAATTGTGATTTGCTATTTTATTTTTTTGATAAAATCGGGATGTTAGCAACACTTTATACTTGGAATCAATTAATTGGTTAAGATTTTTGCCACCTTCAGAAGCACTTGGTATCATATTTTTTTTATACTCATTTATGTATTATATCAGCAATGTTTATGGAAAGACAGGAAAAATGACTAGTTTAATAAATATACCAATATGCTCAGGAGGACACTATTACCATAGTCAACTTGGCAGAACCCCAAAGTGGGGTCCCGGGTGGGTGAACTAGTCTGGTGAATTGAGGCGTCTTATTAGTGTTGGGGTTTCTCTTTGGGTTCTCTCATCTGCACGTTGGAACTTGGAAATGATTAGATGATATCTGTCTCCTGCGTCCCAACTCCCCTCTGTTGGCTTTATTTTTGCCTGCCATATATTGCTCAGTAACTGTTTTGTCGGGCATGTCTGAAAGACACGGTCGTAATAGTAGTAATTATCTGCCCAGAGCTTGCATTTTGTCGAATCCACGTTGTCAGCATCTAGTCATATGGGGTAGAATTATCTTGAAATTTTCATTTTCTATTGGAACAATGGATTACATTCCAGGAAGATTATATATGGATTGCTTACATTATGTAACTCAATTGATTTTATGTTAATAGAATGCCATGGTGACTTTTTCTAAAGAATTGTGGCTTTTCATGTTAAAGTATAATACAAAAGATTAGTTGTTTGGTTGCATAATTAATTACTGCTGAATTCCAATGATCAATACCAAAATATGGCTGAGGTGCATCCATACGAAGCAGGCAAATGATTACTCGTCTTTGCAAGCAGTTCTCTAGAACAATTACTCCACATCAGTTAGATTTCTACATAAAATGGAAGTGATAAATTCTCAAGTTTCATTGAGCATCTCATAATGGCTTCTGTTTGTGTTGTATTCAACTCGGAAATAAAATCCTTTACATATAGTCTGAATTTGCGAACAGCATAAATAAGTAATGAAAGGAAATAAAAATGAAGCTATGATGGTGAGAACACCACCTCAAATCTCCCTTAGGTTGAACTTCACCGGTGTGAAATTTATGGAACTGGAATGTATATTTTCCAGTATTATTTGATTTTGCTTTCCATGTTTCTGTAAAAACCTGAGATTATAGGGAAGGATCATTGTTTTCAATGGCAGAAAAGCATGCTTCTCGCACTTGAGATTTCTACGAGTTTTTCGTCCTGTGGGACGCCTCAGCAAATAACCCACATAAATCTTTACACCATTACTCGAAAGGTTCCAAGATTAAGAAAATAAAATATGCATATGCAGGGCTTTCAATTTGACCTCACATGAAACACGCTGTCAATAACGTACTACAGAAAACCAGATTCAAAAGACTATAACTGTCGGGAATGTGCCTAACTGATCAAAGTCTAGACACCTGACTAAAATAAGTCCAGTTCTCTCCATTAGTTCTTGTTTTCATTCACAAAAAGAATTGTTTTCTTGTTAAGATAGGTGATTTCCTTAACAAATGAAACCAGGTTATAAGTTCAAGGAAAACGTATAGGGTGCAGTGGGTCTCAACAACCCCCATGATACCTTGTAGTATTGTGTGAGCGTTGTGGTCACGGTAGGTTTCTTTTACATAACAAACAAACATCTATGAAAAACCCTGCCTTCTCTAGGGACTAGTGATATATGGCCTGTGGGCAACAGAATTGAAGTGATTTGCTATAGCAATCGAATTATTCCAGAGATGTCGTGAAATTAATTCTGGTCAGTCTTTTGGAGTTACCATGATTGATGTTTGATTTATCATTCATAAAGAAATTCCACAGAAGGGGAATGCTGTGTGGGTGTTACCTGAAGTGTTTCTCGCTTCAAGGTGAGTTGATATTTTTTTTTGGAAAATATAAAATTATTAATTATTATTAACCCATGTCTTTCTGGATAATAGATAATAATGAATAATAATTTGTTGTTCTTTTCATTAAAAATGACAATGACATTTATTTTGTAAAATAGAGTTATTTATTTTGTAAAATAGAGTTATTTCTCTAATTTCTTTTAGAGATATGCATATATTTATGTTTGGCAACTTGCAAGAGATTTTCACATCCATTACATAATACAGTAAGCTTTTGACTTGGTATTAGATATCTAAATTTGATTTTTAAATTAGAAATCCATATCATATGGGTATGGGTGTGGGTGTGGGTGTGTGTGGGGATGTCATTAAATTCCAGAAGTGAAAGGGAGTTATTTCCATGAATATTTTCATAACAAATTTGTTCTTCAATTTCTTTATTTTAAACATTTTGATCTTGAATTATAGTCATGTTTTTCTTTGTACCATTTCATGTAGATCATGAATATATAATTTTTGGATACTTTGCTATGAGGAGATTTGTGGATGTTATTTTTTTCTAGATATGGGTTAGTTGAGCCAATATCAACCCCCAAAGTTCAGCCTATTGTTATAGAATGATGGAATGATGGGTAGAAATTGGGGACACTTTTTTGAAATTTTATGAGTTTTGAGATATTGAATTTGTTAAAATTTTGACTATAATGGAAGGAGTTTGAGTTCAAATTTGTACCAATTTCTTGTTGAAGCCTCAATACATTTTGAAATCACTACATTTACTTTTGAGCTTCTCTTTTTCCATTGAATGTTTAGCTTGGATTGTTTAAGTCCTCTTAGCCTCTATTATTATGACTTTTAAAGTTTGTTAAGGAGTGCTACGTCTTAATTTTCCCTCCACAAACTATATGATAGTGACGTAGCTCCAAAGTTTAAGTAGGTCATGCTAATGAAAAGGGCTCTTCAAGGAAGTATATATTTTGAACATGTGTGGCATATTGCAAATATCACAAAAATTTGAAAGATCTAAACCTTGTGACAAAGCCCCAAGAAAAAAATGTTGGAAGATGCACTTTATCTGAAGATTAGGGAATTGGTAAAGCAATGATTATTGTAACACATTGCAAGAGGGATAATTACCCTGTGAAATGTTGTAAGAAGCCACAATTTCAAAAGTTAACATATTGCACCATTCAAAGGCTAATAAGTGCAACGCATCGTAGAGACTTTGAGATTGTAAAGTCATAGCTTGGCAACATAAAAGTAGATTGAGAGTGTTCCACAACACAAAATATATAAATTTTGGAAACTCTCAGTCCTTGCAGCTACTAAGGAAAATTTTAAGGATGGAAAGTTATCTTGAAGTTTAAAAATATTGGTGAATCTCACTAGTTTGTAATATGCAAACTTAAAATTCTATTGATGTATTTGTGAAATTATTCAAATTTATAATGATTTTATATATACTCTCTTTATAATGTTGGCGATTTTTAAGATAAAATAATTTTATATTATAAATTTTTGGTGAATCATTTTTATAAAAAATAGAAATTGGCAAAAAAAAGTTTAGGAAAAATCATGGAAAATTAGACCACCTACAAATATTAGCTCCTAAAAGTTTCCATGGCAGCTAGTCACAATATCCAAAATCTTATAATGTGCGATTAAAGCTCAAATGGAAAACAAACATTGCCACTTCACATGATTTTCAATTAAAGGTAAAAGGCACTTGAGATTATTATAAAATGTTAAAGTAGGGAATTCAAGTGCCCATTTCACAATATCCACTCGTTTATCATAGTAGAAGGAATTGATAATCGCATCGCTAAGTTGTTCACCCATGTATCAATGGTTAATTGTTTAGCTACGTAGGCATTTATGTTGCTCTTAGAACTTAATTTTAATCATTTGCCTTGTCACTCACGTTTAATATTCCTATTTTATCTCGTCAAATTTAGCTTGTCTCTATTTTGTTTGAGATGATATTACCCCTTAAGGCTAAAGGAAAGGGGGAACAAATCACCCTATCCCTTTCTCCACCTGTCTATGTTATGACTGATGTTCTCACCTTGAACAATTAGCCCTAGTGATTTTTTTAAAAGGATTTTATGTTGGGATCATTTTCCCTAATCCTTGTGTTCTCATCGTCAACTATTTTGATCCCCTCATCTACCATCTGTTTTTATGCCTTTAAAAAGAATTGATTGGCATCTCACTTCAACTTCGATGCCTAATATAGGAGGATATAGGGCCATTTCCCTATTTTTTTCCAAACTCACTGAAGTGAACAAAGTTCGTACTTCTCGTTAAATACTCCAAAAGACTTGGAATATGAAAATATCCATTGAGGATACAAATATTATTATATAAAAGGTATGATGAATGAATTATGATGTTACAAATGAGACATGCTTATATACCTGGGCAGGTGCCTCTTCACGAAAGGTCATGTCTCATCAGACATGCCTCTTTAGTACTAATTACTAATTAACTAATCATTATTTATATCATTTTATTCATAACATTGTCTTCCTCTTCAAAAATATTTGTCTTCAAAGCTTGTTGATGAAAGGCTTGATCTCTTTTTCTGCTACGAATGTCTTCTCATCTCGAGGTAATCATCTTTGTCGATACAAGTTGATATGATCCTCTAAGTGACAAACAAAATTGTCACACTTAGAAGGGATTAGACCATCCTAAAATAATTTTCTGTCGATTTTTTTGATTGCTGGAAAATTGTGATGAACTGTTATCACTGGACTAAGTTGTGCGTACTTCAGTACTCTTCGGAACATCAATTTTATGTTTCTGTTCTAAATACATAGCTTGATTGAGTTGTATACTTTTGTGATTCAGATGTCGATAAGGAATCCTAGTGATTTGATTTTCCCTGATCTCATTTGTGTCGTTGTCTTGATTTATTTGAAGTACCTGATTTCCTTTATCTATGGACGTTGAAAGGTTAATTTATGGATCTTCGCTTGAATCTTTTGTTGCTGGGATTGCAACTTTTGAGTACATATTTACTCCATCTAGTTTGTCCTTTTCTTGAGTTGGAATATTGACTAGATCAGGGTTTGTATTTTTTTCTTCAACATGGACTAAAGACTTCGATACTTCTTCTTGAGTAAACTTTTCTAATTTGACATTAAGTAGCTTCTTGACACTTTTGAGCTTCTTTACTTGTGTAAGAATGTTTTGATGATGATTCCTTAGATGTAAAAACTCTTCGTTTTTTGAATTGTTGATTTTATCCCTGGTATTCTTTTCATCATCTTTTAAACTTTTGATTTGTTCTAATAATTTTTTATTAGGGTTCTTTAGACGTAAATTTTCCTCTTCTTGTTCTGATCAGTGTTTCTTGAGTTCCTTCTTTGTGACCTTAGTCTTCTTGATTTGTGCAATTAATTTTTTGACGTGGTCCTTGAGGCGAGAAATTTCTTCGTCCTTGTCCATTACTTGTAACACTTTCTTGTTTTGCTGAAGTTCGACTATTATGTCTTTATTTTGATCTTTCAACTGCAATTTCTCGGTACATGGGATTACATCGTTCTGTAGGGATGATAAGGGGTGTTTATCTTGTAATTTGTATTTTGTCTTCTTCATTTCCTTATTAAAATATAGATGTTGTTTCCAAATTGTTGCCATTAATTCTTTCATATATCTTGTTAATGTTTGCTTTTCTGTATCACTTAGACATTCAACTGAAGTAAAAGCTTTGTAACATTTTATGCGGACTATGTTTTTACTTCTGAATGGCTCTTGACAATTGGGATATCCTTGTGAACAAAAAGGACATATTGCAAAGAAACCACGGTTCTTTATGGAAATCATATATATATATATATATATATATATATATATATATATATATATATTTATTTATTTATTTATTTTAAGATTGACTTATTTTTTATTTGTCGATGATATTTGTAATAAGTGTTGATACCTCTCCCTCTAAATATATAAAATCCCTTTTAATTTGATAGATTTTGAACACTTCACTATCACTTGGAATTTTCTTCAAATTCACTCTTATTTTTTCTTCTTTTTTTACAAAAAAGAAACTAGTCTCTTAAATCAAATTGATTATATAAGGTGTTTCGTGGAAGGTTACAACCTTTAGATGGATGCATTCGATCCTTGCTTCAACCGTTTACGATTTTGATTTATCTATTGACCAAGGGTAACGTTGTAGGGAGATTTAGTGGATAATGTCAATCTGATTTATCTGTTGACCAAGGGTAACATTGCAAGGAGATTTGGTGGATAATGTCAATTTGATTTATTTGTTGACCAAGGGTAACGCATGAACAACGACTCGATTTGATAAAATGCAAACAAGGAGTAAGGGCAGTTAGGCAGCAAGTGCTACTGCAGATTGACGGGAAAAGAGCGGTAATGGGTGTTGCGTGAGGAGACAGCTAGAGCCTTTGCAGTGGGGACGACAGCAGGGAAGAAGGCGACTACAGGTGGTAGCTAACGGTGGTTGGATTGACGGTTTGGCAGCTCAAACAACTGTGAGTTTGGTCATCACAGCGATGGATACAACGGAACAGTGAATGATCGTATACGCAACAGAACAATGAATGGTCAGGAACGTAGGGATAGGGGGTGGCAAGAAGACGTGGATTGATCAAGATTTGGCAATCGAGAAAGACTGGGAAACGATGATGTGGATGTGTGGAGGCAGCTCTTGGAAGTGTTGTGGAGGCTCGAGGGGCCGAAGGTGGCTATTTCAACAATCCTGACGTGGATAATGGTAGTCCCGTGGGTGACTGAAGAGAAGTGGTGCAGAGTGTCGGGTACCCTGCAAGTGCTCACAACGTCACGATTTTTTATTTTTTATTTTTTAATCTTCTTCTTTAAAAAATGGCCAAAGGCCTATTAGCGGAAATGGAGACACTCCACAAGCTTGTAGCGAAACGCTTCAATGACGACAAAGTTCACGAATTTTAATGGTCAAAGACCTGGATCAGAGAACACAGCTCTGTGCAGCGGTTAAGCTACCGAAGGCTCGAACTGCTCTGATACCAAATGAAGTGAACAAAGTTCGTACTTCTCGTTAAATACTCCAGAAGACTTGGAATATGAAAATATCCATTGAGGATATGAATATTATTATATAAAAGGTATGATGAATTAATGATGATGTTACAAATGAGGCTTGCTTATATACCTAGGCAAGTGCCTCTTCATGAAAGGTCATGTCTCATCAGACATGCCTCTTTAGTACTAATTACTAATTAACTAATCATTATTTAATGTTTACATTATTTATATCATTTTATTCATAACACTCACCCTAGAGAATTCATTGGGATATTTCACTATCACTGTAGCAACTTTGGGAAACTTCATATCTTTGCAAACTTGTGTGATTCCTTATCTAAGGAAATATTCTTAAAAGTTTTGATGTAGGAACCAACAAGGAAAAATACATGGATTTTGTAATAATGTTTTTCCTAACCATGATAATGTGCATTGTTGTTGACATATATGAGTTATAGGATTTACGGATGGCTTACAGGATGACATGTAAACATATAGATGATTAACAAGATAAACTGGTATAGAGAAACATTAGAAGATCTAGAAGAAGTGAAAATAAAAAGGTAATATTATGGGGATAGATTGCATTAAATTGATAAAGAAACCAATGACCAGTGAGGTGATATATATCTAATGTTTCAGGAGCTGTCCCTATAGCCTCCATTTTCTTATGGTGATGCTGCTGTCCTGTGCCGGTATCGCTAACGCTTGCCTGTTGATGAGGCCTGAACGGATCGCTACCGCTTACAATGTGCACTATAAACACTTACTACTTACTCGGGTCGGGGTCCCTCCCACTCGCCCGCTTTCTGAGGAGAAGAGCTTAGAATCAACATGACTTACACAAGTTCCTACATTTTTATTCTCTCGTCTGTGGCAGATGTTAGAGATGCGAGTCCAAGTTCAACCAGTTGACCCAGCGTCTGTTGATCTGGTTGAAGCATAAGAGACAGGAGCAAAGCAAGCATACAAGTAAGCATCCTAACTAGTCTCAGCTTACGGATCAATTCTATATTCTCCAGGTGCAAAGCTAGTTGTTTGGGAGGCATAGCCAATTTATCATGGCCGTCTCCACCTAACCCCCGTAGGGCACCTCGCCCCCGTATTCACCAATTCCATTGATAAGGTATAGATATATTTATATTGCCTGCGTGCTTACAGCCTAAGGTATAATACCCATTGGTGGAATTTTCATAATATATATATGCTCGCTACTTTACCTTGTATGCTGTGCTCCTTATACCCTCAGATTTGGACAGGTTGTTACAGGGCTAATACCACTTAGGGGCGGATAGACCGTCCACCCAGTGCCGCTACCCACTTCTTCTCTGTCTGCTTCGAATCTAGAGGCCATTGGAGGTGCTGCAGTAATTGGAGTTGAGCGAAGAGCCATATTATATGCATCCCTAGGAAAGAAAGCCATGCCATCCAAAGCGAAGCGGGAGCCACCCAAAGCGGGGAAGAAGGGGGGTCTGTATCTAAGTTATTGACCTGTTTTGGAGCGAGAGGCCATTATAAATGCATTAATGGAATCGAATTATAATTAGAGCGAAGGGCTATTCATTCCGCCTGCATCTCCCGTATAGGCGTTCTTCCCAAAGCGGTGAGTATCGATCCCGGGCAGAAGGTATGCTGCTGGGTCTACTGCTGCTGGAACAACGAGAACTGGACCTGCAGGCTCTTGCTGCTGATACTGCGAGTGATGCTTGTTTATATTGCCTATAATTACGTAAGTTATGTAATCCATGAAATCCACTCACAAAAGCACCTCAACAAAACACCTCTCCCGGTGGTCGAGAGTTCGGCTGGCTCACCCTATTTTTTTAGCCAATCCAAATGGCTATGGCTGCTGGATGAAATCAATGGCTGGAGCGGGCTTCCTTTCCTTCTGTTGAAAGGCTTCTGGCTAAAGGTTAAAGGGTAAAGGCTCCTTCCTTCCCGGTTATAGGCTTATGGTGGGCTAATGGGGCCCCTAGAAGGCTTATGGTGGGGTGTGTCGGCACAACCGGTGATAAATCGTGTTTTCATTGGCGGAAAATGGCATCTGAGACTGGTTCAATGATTGACCAACAAGGCCAATCCAACTCGCCGTAGGAAGACTTTGGGCGGCGTGTTCGCTAAGGCACTTTACGTTCAACCCCTCGACTGGTCGGCGAGATCTCCGTTATTATATACGTAATTACGTATATAATATATATTCTAATTACGTTTATAATGGAATGGAAGAAGGGTGCTTCAGATCGGGAGTAACCACCAATGAGGGGGCAACACTCACTCCACTCGGTGAGGGGGGGGAAGGTATAACCGATAGGGATCACGGGAAAGTAAGGGTTGAAAGGGAAGGGTAGGTAAAATAGTGATTGGATTTTGTGTTCCAACCACCAAAGAATCTGTCCTTTCAGCAAGTGTGATAAAAGCATATCCTAGCAATGAATGCTGGCTGTCTAAATTCATCACAAGTATCTGGGGTTTCAGCCCGGCCCGACAAGAGAAGATAGTGCTATACAAAGTAATAATATTTCAGCAAGTGTAGTCGAACGCCCGTGAATGCTAGAAGTTCAGGTAAGTGAGCCGGTCTGGTTGGTACACACATTCCAGGTGGTTGGTAGCAGGCACTAACATGAAAGGCAAGTGGGCACAGGGCATCTCCTAGCAATGCTGGCTGTCTAAATAAATCCAATCGTATCTGCTGGCTGGCCGGGTTCGTTCATCCCGTCCCTACAAGAGAAGTATAGTGCTTGCTGTACCCACTAACTAAGCGATTCATTCAGGAAGTGTTATAGGGCTAAAAGGTCTAGGTCTGAAGGTGGGTAAATAGAAGGTGGCAGGCATGAAATGAAAGGCGGGTAGGTCTGTCTATTCCTAGCAATGGAGTGGGTTCTAATTACTGCTGAGTAGTATCGCCAAGGCTCGGCCGGACCAATAGGTAATAGTGGTACCCAGAATAATTAATAAGGCAAGGTAGGGTAAAGGGTAAATATCCTAATGCCTATCCTACTGAGATTTATGGCTGAAGCACTAGGTTGGGGCATAAGTAAGTAGGGGGGTAAGTTAGGTATGAAATATAGGTTGGTAAAAGGTGGGTTGTTGGTTAAAGGCAAGCTAAGCATAATAGGGGTAATAGCCCATGCTGTGCCAACCCAAGTGTGTAAGATCTTATAAGTAAATAGTAAATCCAAGAAGTAAGTTCCCACGATCCCACATCACAACTGAGCTGCCCAACATAAAGTCTTCCTGTAGGCAAGTAAATACGAACAAACACTATAAAATAGAATAATATTCCTGCTATAATTCCATAAGCACAAGCAGTAGCAGTAGACCCAGGAGCAGGTCCAGGAGCAGCAGTTCCAGGATCATTTCAATCAGCATCAGTTGAACCAACAGCATTACCCGTAGCAGTTTAAGCAGCAGCATCAGAAGAAGATTCAGTTCTCAACCCGTTTAACTCAATCGATATCTCGTAAGGTGACAACTTGAACTCCCTCTCCTCGTATGGCGTCAACTTGGGGAACTCAATCTCTCTTGCTCCCGTTCCAAGGCACCATGGGGAATATATAAATAAATACCGTCTGTTGATAACATGGCTCAATCAATATGCTCATATGGAAACAACATGGCTCTCAATGTCCTCTGGTGGGAACATGGGGGGACTTCCCTCTCTCGGGTATCCTGTGATGGGGGCCTTCTCTCTCGCGTATGATGGAAACTAGGGAGAAATCAATCACTATCTCGTCTCGTGGAATATGGGGGACCTCACTCACTCACTCTCTCTCAACTGGGTGTGATGAGGCCAGGTTGATTCTAGAACTAACCACGGGCAATAGGTAACTGAGATTCTTTGGGCAGGTTGATGAGATAACAGAGTCCATTGGGGCAGGTGGATGATATAACTGCAGCAGGTTCCGCTTAGCATTTGGGATAAGCTAGCTATTGGGCCCAGCTGATTGACTATAGCCCAGGTTGAATAGAAACCCGTGGTAGGCTCATAGTTGAATTGTACCAGCTGCTTGAAGAGAGCCCAGGTTGACTAGATATCCGTGAGCAGTAGGTCCATAGTTTAATTGTAAACAGCTGAGTGAAATGAGAACAGGTCGAACGTATACCCGTGAGCAGAAGCAAGCTAATTGGGTAACAGCTGTTTGTGATGGGAACAGATTGAATAGCTCCCCGTGGGCAGAAAATAGCTTATTGGGTAACTGGTAGATTCGATAGCAGGTAGAATAGATACCCGTGAGCGTTAGGTAAAATAGCTTATTGAATAGCAGCTGGTTGATTTAATACCTGCAGCAGACTCCACTGAGCTGTTGGCGTAAGAATTCCATTGGTCCCAGCTGGTAGTGACTCAAACAGAATAGCTACCCGCGAGCAGTATGTAACATAGTTGAATTGTGCAGGTGGATGAGAGACCAGAGCTTTTTGGGTAGCAGCTAGACCATGTTGACTATAGTCCCGTGGTAAGACCTTAGTTTTTTTGGTAACCAACTGTTTGTGATTCGAACAGGTTGAATAGCTTCCCGTGGGCAGTAGGTAACTTATAATATTTGGTAACCGGTGGATTCGAGAACTGAGGCCTGTTGGTCATGGGCGTGAAGAGAGAACAACTGGATGTGTGTGGCTGTAAGGTGCGGCATGAACCTCAACTGGGTGAATCGAGACCAGGGGCTATTAGAAAACCAACCGTGGGCAGTAAGTTACATAGCTAAAATGTTCACTGGTTTATTATATATAGATATTATTTGGGACCAGCTTTTTTATTAGAGATCGGGTTTACTAGAGCCCTGTGGGAAGCCCATAGTAGAATGGGGAACCATCTGAATGATATAGCAGGTTGAATATAGAACCATGCTCAGTAGGTACCATAGCAGATGTTGTAACTTCGGGCAGTATTTAACTGTGGTATTCTAGAGAACATAGTTATGCTGGGACTGGGTGTGATTATTCCAGGTTGATGAGATAACAAACCTAAGTAAAAGCTCAATTGAAATGCATAATTACATATAACCCCATGCATAAAAAAGAAATGTATATATAAGATAAGGAAGCTATGAGCATCTTCGGTATAGGGTTTTGGACTGGACTGGGCAAAACACCCACAAGAAGCACCACACCAAGCACCACGAAGGGCAGTCCTCCTCCACACCACCCGATCCCCCTAGCCTCTATGGTTGCTTCTCTAGAGTTGTTTTTAGAGAGTTGCTTCGCTATACTATACGGGGAGATGGCTATGTAACTAGAAGGATTTATTGATTGGACTTGTTGAGGAGAAGCGCTATCGACACGCTTGCGACCGTGAACTCCGAACCCGCGCACCTAACCTAAAGGCCATGACCAGAGTTCGTGTTCAAGCTAGTTCTTGTTCTGGTTATTGTTCTGGCTGGTTCTTGCTAGTTCTTGTTCTGGCCTTACTGTGAGGGCTTTCCTTACTGTATAGTTAACCGTCACAGTTGGGATCTTTTTATTGGTAAGAGTGAGTGTGTTCCTGGAACCCGGGTGTAGTCCGCTTCTTTCCTTGCTTGCAGAGGGTGAGCCTTTGCAATATCTAATTAATGCCTTGCACCTACACAAGTTTTATATATGAGCTATTCATGAAATATTGGGTCTTTCACTACTTTGTTTTCATAAACCTCATTTAAGTCTCCACTCATCCACTCATATGTAATTTCATGTCTCATCTGATATGTGTTGCGGCTATAAGCTAATTTTTAGATGGCTACATGATTTCACCCTACTTGGGCATATGTTTCAAGCTTTACTTTTCAATTATCTATAAGATTATATGCATATTTGCATATGTCTTGATTGATCCCATTAGCTTCTCTACTTGGTCCTTGCATATAGTACATCGTATTAGTGGATGTCCTAAAGTATCTCTCCTGAGTCATGTGAGAATACTAATTGCATGATCTCTTTATGCAGGCTAGACTTGAAATGCTATAATTGTCATAAGAACAGGTCATGGGAGATAGGAATTCATTTGAGCTAAACTAAGCACTATTTATGCTATGATTATGAAGTACGGTTCCACGTGGATACCTCACATTTCTATCACATTTAC
This sequence comes from Pinus albicaulis, assembly GCA_034641835.2. NCBI lineage: Eukaryota > Viridiplantae > Streptophyta > Pinopsida > Pinales > Pinaceae > Pinus > Pinus albicaulis. Next base: position 708,007,466 of record CM076578.1, read on the forward strand.
CTAAGCACGGGTGAGGGCGTAACACCTAGAATGTGAAATAATCATATCGTCCATCCATGTTTTTTGAGCAACACAAGCATTAGGTTTGATCCAACCAACAACAAGCTGGTCCGGTATGCCCTGACTTAGGCAGATTTATACATTTAGGGATTCCCCGAGGTACTGAATGATATGTATGATATTTACTGAATTCAGCAGGAGATCATCTGTCTATGTACGATATAGACTTGTTACAGAGAACACTGGAACCCACTGTACCCACTTTCACCACTGGAACTACTTTATGTACACCCATTACTGATACCATTCTTTCTCTATCAAAAAAGCAGGAAACACATCAGATAGACGAAACAGACATGCTTTAGGGGCCTTGTCGTCACCTACTCAGCCACCACCTGTAGTTATCTCTTCATGATACCAATATTTATTCCTTTTAATGATACGCATCTCGATCTATGATCGATACAGCAGGAAACACTTAGGAATGAATAACAAAGGTAACGAGATAGCCATGAGAGCAGGATACGTGCTTGACGATAACCTAGTTTTTGATCGGGGAGCGCCCTGTCTACTCCACTCAATTATGGGACGATTCAGAAGGAACGTACACCTCATTCTCAAGCATGAACAATCGGGGCGCCTCATCCAATCATGAAATTACATGCATTAGTCTCACCAAAACACCTACTATGACGGGCAGATAGTACCATTTCTATAGCAGATAGTCGCAGTTCTCTCTATATACGAGATATTATTATCAACCGAGGAAAGCATCATTCAGTCCAACCAAGAGATATCGTATCGTCAACATACCACCTTGTCTCTATTCATTATCGAGGCATCGTTAAGTCATCAAATAAACTACTAGGGATTGCAAGGATTAGCGTCTCAGAAACACCATCCAAATCACCTCATGGAATCACAGCTCATTCTCACATTACGATATTATATCTTAATTACCCTTATGAAAATACATAATTATCAACCGGAAGAAACAATCATGAATTAAAGGGTGAATCGTATAATAAGGATGAGACATAAATGACTCTGAGGCATGATGATTACTTCATTATCAATATGAACATCATCATTGATGTATAGAGTGCGTCGTATCATAACATACCCATTTTATATCTCTACGTGACGGATTTTGGAGTTCCGGAAATGCAAAAAATATTATGATATGATGCATTATTTTTGATACTGTAGAGATCAAATCTACTCGAATCAATGCTAAGAGAATCGATCCTATAGTACGATTTTTATACCCATCAGACACGTAGGTAGGTTCATAAGCGCGTAGGTGCGAAAGAAGCAGGTGTATGTAGTTAAGTAGAGAGTGGAATCTTCGTATGTGACGTATGATCGAGATCCTAAACCACCAGCAAAGGCAAGGGAAAGGTAGGTAGGAACAGGAACATAAGCATCAACATAAGCGTCAGTAGCAAAGGTAGAGGCATCACCAAAGCCCGTACTAGTTTTATATACTCTAGTCACAGATCGAGATGTCGTTACACCTATTGAAGATCCATCTTATGCATATCCTCAAGCAGCTTTCCTTCGCCCGTATCCAGGAGAAAAGTCAATGAAGAGAGCAATGGCTAAGGCGACCAAGTCAGCAGCATCACTCTAACCAGCACCTTGCTACGCATCCCTCCCAGTTACTGTTCGAGATCGATATAAATAATCTTAGTTTCGGGATCGGGATCGAGGTGAAGATCTATACCCATAGCCATATCATAGAGAGATATTTATATATAGTGATCGTGATCCATACCTTCGTGCTCCAGACCCAAGCGTGGATTCAGTAGATGAGGCAAAAGGTGATTCGAGTAGCGATCACTTTATCCAAGAGGTTATCCAAAAGGTGACGCCAGTAGTCGAGCCCAAGAGTCAATGCTACTGGTACTCAAGGAATCGGTCCACTCGGTGATTGTACTACATGCTTTTAGTCAATGCCCCTTTTCGATCCAGATGTGTTCCATGCATTCTCGGTACTCAATGCTGATAATACATGCTGCCAATCGATTACAGGTGGTGATCCACTAAAAGCTGCTTCTACTCGATGTTGGCACTCTATGCGCTGTTGATGCAGGCGATCCCAAGGGGTGATGATCCCAGGCAGGTGTTGATGCCGGTAATAGCTTGGTGGGATGGGGATACTGGGCTGGATACTCATTGACCCTAGAAGCTCTAGTCAGGGAAGCTCTAGTTGGTTCATTTATAATGCTCTGGTCAGGGAAGAGTCGGTTCATGAAGCTATAGTCTGTTAGGGTGAAGTCAATTGTCTGATAGTAGCCCTAAGCCTTTCATGAGGTACGTGTGTATGGGATCAGTAAGTCTAGGGAGTATGTCTAGGTGGGTAAAAGGTAAATGAAGAGCTCTAGTGCATTCCCTACTCCTTGCAGGCTGAAGTCATGGGTGGGGCTCCATTGTCCTAGGATGAAGTAGTAACTTAAGGCAAGGGCAAAGGACTTGAATGAACCGGTAAATAAGAGCTATTGATCCTTACGGGACAGGCAGCTCTTACGCCCGGGCCAGTCAAGGAAGTCTTTGAATGAACTGGGAAAGAAAGCTTGTTAGTCTCCTTAATAAATAGTCCAAGCCCCTTTTCTGATTACAGACAAGCGATATACATTCCTTTATCCCAGGCCAGTAAAGATCTTAAGGTTGGGAAGGAAAGGTGGAATGATGGAATGCTAGGATGTTGGTCTGATGAGCTGCTGGGCTGATGCTAGTCTGATGGGCTGATGGAATGATGGGATGATGTTAGTAGTTGTATATAGGTTTAGAGAGCAGTGGTATAGTTGTATAGAGAGAGAAGGGGAAGTGGAATAGAGATTTCTAGATATAGAGCTAGTATAGACGGTATAAGTGTCATAAGTAGGAGTCTGAAGTCTGTTATATGGGGTATGTATGTTTAGATGGGTATAAGGTTCGATGAGTATAGTTTCATTCTGGCACTGATTTCCAAGAGTTGTGGCACTGAGTAGAGGTTATAGGCTCGGTTCATTGACCAGCTAGCAGTAATCTTCTAGCCAGTACCAAAGCAAGTAATGAAGGCAGTAATAAATATGATATTGTGTTATATACGTAATTATAAAACTGTGAATTAGAAACTTATAGCATGCTTACTAAACCCCTCCTTTCAAAATGATATTGGATCAAAACAACTTATCCCCCCCTACTTCCGCATTTATCTGCCTTGGCCAATCAACTAGCGATTGATAAGTTTTTCTAAGATCTGGTCCAATCAAACTGAGCGCCTGCGCCGAATAAGTCATGGATCGCTAAAAGAATGAATATAGCAAGCAAGAGATCCACTGAACCAAAAAGCAACTGATACCATCTTGCCAATAATAGAGAAAGTTCATGAAATCAAAATATTCATTAATAAAAATGGTGTGAAGCTGCTTTCCCGACATAGGAGGGGAAGGATTTTTAGTAGTCTTTCTTGGGTGAGACCCTTGATTTTGCCTAATACCCTTAGTTATGGATGTAAGGATTTGTACACCAATGTATGTTCAGTGGTAAGCTATACCATTGGAGGCAAATATCTGTCACAGTTGGGCTTTTGGACCCCAATGGGCTGCTCTCCCGAGGCGTATATATGCGCTAGTTGGGACATGGCCAGAGTATGTGAGACGGAGAGTAGCCAGATTTTAGCCCTATGTCCATTCGTTGTGTCTGTAAGCGCTGTTCTTCGTGTCTTGGGTTGAATGTGTGTGTTGGGGACCATGCGCTAGCTTTGCTTGTGTTTGCAGTAATAGGCGACTGCTAGGAGCAATTTCCTAGTAATAGAAAGGGGGATCTACGACTTCTTGTTGAAGGTAATGGTTCATTAAAGAAATACCAGACCCCTAAACTCGACTGCATACCTAGTGGCTCTATCACTGGTCCTCTGCAGTCTAGTAAGTATAGACATAATCAATAAGCTCTAGTTATGGAGAGATCAGGTAAGTAAGCTTTATTACCCTTACCCTGTGGTTCAAGCTGTGATAATCATCATATTCCAAGTACCACTGATTATGTAATAAAGGTGAGCTCTATTAGAATTAGAGTACTAGTAATGAGCTTATATGACATATGTTTCCGTATTCAATCAAAATAGTATGAAACCAATGTGTTCGATCTCTTATGCTAACTAGTGAAACTAGCACACATAACTTAGATTAGCTGTACTTGTTCAAGGAGTTGAGTGTAATCAATTACGTCAATAAGGTAAGTAAACACATAATCACAGTGATTTCACTATTGGTAATACAAGAGCTTGTTGTAATCACTTGGTTAATCGTACACAATACAACCAGTATCTATTAAGGGCATTGTGTTTCTAACATACTAGTAAGCATAACTATTACCATAACTAATGAAGCATTTCATTCATATGACTGATTGATTACTGTTATATCAATATCAATACTAAGCAGCTACGATAAAGAGCATATAGAATGAGACCCATGATTCCCTTACTCATTATGTATGTCATATTAATGGAAGTAACTCATTAGGCATATAACGTGTATAGAGTATAATGGTAATCAGTATGAAATAATTCTACCACATCTATGATAAGATAAGCATATTTGTAATCAATAAAGCTCGATACTAGTATTCATACCCAATATAAAAAGCATGGGATTAGTAGTATACCATATGTGATAGGGTACTTGGTATTCAGAACACTAGTTACCTATGATGTAAGTGATTCCATAATCATGCTTACTTAACTTGAGCTTAAGCTGTAGAAGGTAACACTAACTAATACGAATATTCATAACACAACTACTACTCATACCATAAAGTGACAAGTTGGATAAGTAAGAGATCACTAACAAGAAGCTTCATAAGTAACAAGAAGAGTGATATCACCATTGCTATGAGTAATGATAAGGGTCTAAGCTCTACATGCTTACAGATACCTTGTCTATAATAGCACACATTACAGGTGATAAGGAACTTACATGGATTTAGTACTACTAGTTTATGAGCATTCCACTATCTTAGCTTTAGTAATAGAAGAAGAACACTTATGGTAATTACTGATATACTTAGGATATGAAACTTTATAGAGGTAATACAGTAATCATAACAAGATCGAATCCCATTAAGTACTATGATGAATAAAGAGCAGTATTCAAGCCTAATTACTTATATTGCTCAGATCTTAGCTATATATAATTCCATAATATGTACAGGTATGAACACGTGGCCATAAACAGGTGTAAATGACTAAACACACTTACTGTAATAGATATAGATATAAATTACATAAGCTTAGCTCATTACATAGGTTAAGCTTAGTTAGCTTCATTTCCTTGGATTCATAGAACCATGTGTACTCATTCGTTACCCATTAGCTTTAGACTAATCATTGCACTTGCTTTATCAATATATGGGAATCACAGTAATAAGAGTAATACACACCATTCTGTAGACTAGTACAACTTAAGTACTAAGGATCACTAGTACAACTATGTAAGTTATTATGGTAATACTTATGATCCTTTACCCGAACGCTTTGATAAGGTAACTGTTCCAATGAAACCAGTCATTTTAGTTATACAAGTAATATACGTTTTCTAATTCAACTAAGAGTTATACATGATGTAACTTATCTCAATTAGCTCGTAATAATGGTCTTACTTCACACTTCATCTATTACTTATAAGCAAGGGTGTTGTATTCCCTTATGTTTACCTTATATTACCCTTACTTAGCTTACTACTAGTTATTCCTTTGATTACCTATCTTATTCAACTCGATATGCTAGTGAAACATATAGTAAGTAGAGCCATAATGAATAAGGGTAACTATACTACAGACATATTCTAAATCGCAGTTATAATAGGATAGCCCAGCTTTATCCATAGATATACTTGGACTCGTATCGACCTTAAGCACTTGTAGATTAGGATAACAATGGGATAAAGACTAAGCACAGACTTATCTAGTGGGGGAGACAAGGAATATAAGTCAATACCCTGTCTGTGTTAAAGGACAATGAAATAAGTCAAATTATATATGTAATTATGCATGAATGACTTATCTATTTCATTACGCGATATTATATACGTAATTACGCACTATGATATCGCTTCAATGCACTAAAGCAGGGGTTGGGTGCTGCGTAAAGCCTCTCCGCTTCTTATTAACCAATGGCGTGTCAAGAGCAAGGTTCTACAATTCTATTGCCAGAATGGGCCTTACACAGCTAGGAAAAGAGATATATCTCAAATTTCTGCCACCACAAGGAGAGAAGAACTTGAATTGTGGTGTATACCAAATTATCAAAAGATCTAATCTTCTAGAGTGGCAACTAGACCAACTATGGTGTCTTGCGTTGAGGTCATATCAGGGTTGATTACCCATACAAACATTAATAATAGATTGGTTGAAAACATAGATGGGAAAACTACTGCATCTTTACATCCTTCAAATATGGACAATTACTGTAAGTTTCCAAGGCTAGAGGTTGACCTTACAAAGGAATGGGTACTTGAACTCACACTTGACTATCATCAATCTTGATTCAAGGGTTGATGGATCCCATAAAAGACATTTAGTTTGTGAAGGGAAGTTGTGCACCCGACAACAAACCTTAGAACACTCTATAGGTTAACAATGTGCATAATAAAGAAGGCATTTCTTAATCTAGAGAAGCTTGGGTACCTTTTGTTGATTTTTGGGTAGCATCATATGTGCTCTAAGTATCAAAATTTGCAGAGAGGCTTAGACACATGTATTCCAGATAACCAAGAAATCGTTTGGTGAAATTCCACCTGGATTGTATTCTATAAAAATAATTAATTATTTTTAAAAGGATCCTAAGTCTAAACTTAGGAAAATAAAATAATTAAAGCGAATTAATAGAATATGGGTGTTAATGTTCTAGAAAAGGTGGATCAAATCAAAATTTAATCTTAGCCATTGATTAGAGATCTAATCTGAGTCGGTGAAGTTTCAACGAGAAGACTATAAGAATGGCTTGAAGGGTCATTTGGAAAACACATTTGGCAGAGTAAAGATCAAGAGATCGAATTTCTGAAGTGAGCAGTACTTAGAGGAAATATCGATCAAGAGATATTTTGCAGAAAGGGGCATTAATTCTGGTTGGAATCATTCAGAAGCTTGAGAGTGCATTGCAACAGAGACATAGAGCCACAGGGGTGGCGCAGAGCCAGTGACGCAGTGCTTACGCATTCACTGCGCAGAGCCTAAAGGGAATTCGTAATTTTGCTAAGGAGACAGCATTGGGCCAGTGCCAGATCTTGGAGAGATTTTCGAAGCCCAGAAGGCCTCAGTTTCTAGCCAGTAGATAGACCAGCACAGAGACAGAAGGGAAACCGTAGTTGTGAGACAAAGACTGTGTGGGTGAAGTAGTCACTGCGCAGAGGTAGTGCAATGCAGCCTAGTTTGGGTGTTGATCAGAGTTGGGTTCCCGTGGATGAGCGAGGTTTGTCTTACAAGATCTCTTCTATCAATTTCTGTGCATGATTTGAAAGATGTGTCAATCATAGGCTTGTACTTATAAATATTTACAACATAATATATAAACCCTCAACTGTTGCATCGGTTTTCTCGCATTGGGTTTTTCAGGGGAAATTGTTCTAAAAACAACTATGTCAAATGTGTGTGTGACCTATTCTTGTTCATTTTTGTTTCCGCGCTTGTATTTATTCCACAATTTATTTGTGTAGGTTGTAGTGTGATGTATTTTGTGTTTGTTATAGTAAACTGAATATAGATTGCTAAGTTAGAATTAACAATTAGGTGAATATCTTCCAGTCACTACAATAGGGTTCCAGAGATTTACAAAATTTTCACATGGTATCAAAAGCTTATTAGAGCTGAGTGCAGGAGAAGCAAAGAACAGATTCAACAGTTTCAGTGTTGGTAAAGATGGGATCAAAGAGTTGTGTAAGCAACATATTGATGTCCTAGTTGATTGCGCAATCCAAGCCAAGAGGGATAGACCAGCAAGGAAAATATCTCTCTGAGTGAGCCGACAAAGAGGTAGGATTGTTCCAGATTGTTGTTTGTCTAAGGCAGAGAGAGAAGCGCAGAAGATCAGCACACATTAGCAGACAGAGGGATGATTTTGCGACGGAGCAGTGATTGCTGGTGCAGAAGTGTCAGGAAGAGTAACTGAGACACATTTTAGGGATTTCTAACCTTAGTGATTTTCTTGCCCAAGAAACTCAGATTTCTTATGTAGTAGCAAAAGATTTCGTGGCTTGCTCCAACAGGGAGTGCGTAAAGCTAGCTGCGCAGAGGGTGAGAGGAAGTAGATTGACTATAGTTGGGTGAGATGACCACTAATGGATTGTGTGACCAAGATCGGTTGGAGGGTGCCTCCAACTACGTAATTTTGAAGGCAAGGATTTCCTTCCTTTTAGATGAACATGACCTCAAGCACTTTATCGACAGTGCTCAGGCTAAACCGGTGGATGTGGCCCCATTAAGGGCCTTCAAGAAGAATATGGAAAAGGAAAAAATAATAATCCTCGACAAAGTGAAGCATCACATTGTGTCTCACATTTCCAGTAAAGGGACGACAAGGGAGATGTGGGAATCATTGGCTACATTGTATGAGGGATCTTCCGAGCAACGGAAGATGTTTCTGGAGGAGAAAATTTTGATCACTAGGATGCAGAAGGGAGAGCACATTGATCCGTTCCTATCTAGACTTCAGGAAAACCAAGATCAGTTGGCAGTTGTGGGATTAGCTCCTAAGGCCACAGAGATGGTCATATTGACCCTCAACTCAGTGTCCGATGACTATCAAGTCTTTGTCCAAAGCATCTTGGGCAAAGAGAACTTGCCAGACTAGGAGTCGATGTGGGAATCTCTTCAGTAAGAAGAGATTAGGAGGTACTTACTCAAGTGTCAACTTCAACAACAATGGTTTGAAGGTCAAGAAGGAAGAGGAAAATAATGCATCCCTTGCATCAAAGGTACAACAAGAGCAACGCAAGAGGAAAAAGGATATTTCTAAGATCAATTGCTTCCGGTGTGGTGAGATGGCACATTACGCCACACAGTGTCCTCTGAGGAAGAAGGACAAGGATGAGAAGCATGATCCTCACATCGGAGCAACGAAGATAGAGGAGGAGCAATTTGTGATGATTGCCCATATACCTCTAGTAGGGAGGTGGGGTGATTTGGATTTATAGACCTATAAATCTACAAGTTGGGCAGGATCATTGAGGAGTCCACCTCTCAGATCATCACCTTGCTATGGGAGCCCAAATCAGAAGTAGCAGGATGGATGGGTGCCAGTTGGTACAGAGGAGTGCAAAAGTGACAGTGTAGTATTTAGCAATGTCGGAGTCTGAGCAGCACAGAGCATAGTTGGAAGGAGTGCAGGAGCCAATAGCAGCGCAAAAAATTCAGAGGGATAGCGCAGAGGCTAGCAGTAGTCAGATCTTCATCACTGAGATGCATTATACTTGTCCAATTTTGGATGTTTTTTAGTTGCAATAAGCAACTGTGATGCAGTGCAGTGGCAATTGGCAGTGGCAGAGTTAACATCAGCATGGATGCAGAATTCAGGGGGGAGTTGCAGTACAGATGCAGTGTTGACAATGGTAGTGTCAGCAACACTACAAATGCAACGTTTGTATAGATTTGATGGGAATCAGTGTCAGACATCAACAACGTAGAGGGAGATGTTACATAGTCAGAGTAGTACTCAAAGGGTGTATTGCTAGAGCACATTCCTCACTAAGAGGGAGTGTTGATTTTGGGGTAGCATCAGATGTGCTCTAAGTCTCAAAATTTGCAAAAATGCTTAGACACATGTATTCCAAATAACCTAAAAATTGTTTGGTGAAACTCCACCAGGATTGTATTCTATAAAAATAATTAATTATTTTTAAAGGGGCCATAAGTCTAAACTTAGGAAAATAAAATAATTAAAGTGAATTAATAGAATATGGGTGTGAATGTTCTAGAAAGGGTGGATTAAGTCAAAAATTAATCTTAGCCATTGATTAGAGAATCCGGGTCGTTGAAGTTTCAACGAAAACACCATAGAATGGCTTGAAGGGTCATTTGGAAAACACATTTGGCGGAGTAAAGATCAAGAGATCGAATTTCTGAAGTGAGCAGTGCTCAGAGGAAATATTGATCAAGAGATATTTTGCAGAGAGGGGTAGTAATTCCAGTTGGAAGCATTCCTAAGCCGGCGAGTGTTGGACATTGGTTTCAACGCTCCCCATGTGTTTCGTGACATGGACTAACCGCCTCTCATGGTTCCTAACTCTGGCAATTGTAGCAGAGACTAATGCATGCGGGTTTTGGTCTAACGACATTCATGATTCCAACAATTGGTATTAGAGCAACAGGTCTCGAGTTCCAAACTCACCCTACTCGCGTTGGGGGGCAGATTGTTGGACATTGTGTTCGACGCTCCCTGTGTGTTTCGTGACATAGACTAACTGCCTCTCGTGGATTCTAATTCTGGCGATTGTAGCGGAGACTAATGCCTACGGATTTTGGTCTAACGGAAATCGTGATTCCAACAGAGAGTGCATAGCAGTAGAGATAGAGAGAGCCACAAAGGCAGCGCAGAACCAGTGACGCGATGCTTACGAAGTCACTGCGTAGAGCCTGGAGGGAAGTCTTATTTTTTTTGAAAAGACAACATTGAGCCAATGCCAGATCTCGAAGAGATTTTTGAAGGCCAAAAGGCCTTAGTTTCCATCCAATAGATAGAACAGCGCAGAGACAGAAGGGTAGTTGTAGTTATGACGCGGATATTGTGTGGGCGACACAATCACTGCGCATAGGCAGCGCAACACAATCCAATTTGGGTGTTGATTAGTGTCGGGTTCCTGTGGAGGAGTGAGGTTTGTATCACAATATATTTTTTTTTCAGTTTCTATGCATGATTTGACAGATGTGTTAATCATAGACTTGTACTCAGAAATATTTATGGTATAATATATAAACCTTCAGTTGCTGCACCAGTATTCCTGCATTGGGTTTTTCTGGGGACATTGGTCTAAAAATAACTATTTCAAATGTGTGTGTGATCTATTCTTGTTCGGTTTTGTTTCCACGCTTGCATTTCTTCCACAATTTAATTGTGTAGGTTGTAGTGTGATTTATTCAGTGTTTGATGTAGTAAATTGCAAATATATTTTTAAGTTAGAATTAACAATTACGTGAGTATCTTGCAGTTGTTGCAATAGGGTTCTAGAGATTTACAGAATTTTCACACCTTTAATGTATCGAGTAATGAAGGTTAGAAAAATATTTAATTGGGCCTCCATCTTGTTAGTTAGTATATGTTAGTTTATTTCTATAACCAAGCACCTTGCTATTGGGATTTCCCTAGTGTTCTTTATGTCCTATATGTTAGATGTAGTGGGTACTAATAACAACTTTTTATGGATGGGATGACAATGGTTACCTAGTGAGAAACCAATACATGCACACTATTAGATGTCATGAGAGCACAAACAAAGAATTCAATAAACCAAGATATGTGAGCATTTCATGGCTCCTTTGTAAATGATGATTTCTATGAGCCTATGCAATGCATGACAAAAAAGGCCATGCTAGTTAAGTGCCATTGGTGATTAGTATGTGATAGAGAGTGACACTTACTTGAGAATATTTGAAACTTCCCAACATTTTCACTTGCTACCAAAATTCATTCTAGATAAATTGGTCCATCAAGAGGTAGCTTATTAAACCTACTTGAATGAAGTTGGAGTGGTCCTTGTTCAAAAATAATAAATCTACTTTGCCCCTCTACCATTGAGTATAGGTGCATATAACAGATGTAGTGTGAATGCAATGAAGGAATAAGGGGAAACACTAATTGTTTTTCATTTTGGAATAATGATATTTAAGAGAGGTGACTCTCTTAATGTGGTAGTCTACCATTACTACAAATGAAGTGTTGCAGGAAGAATAGATCTGTAGGAGAGCTACATCTCATAATTAGATAATAATGAGGAACAAAAGCAAAGGAAAATGATCCAATGATGATAAGGAAACACATGAGAACAACCAAAAAACTGAGCAAGAAGGGGGATGACAACATAAGAAGAACCAACAAAGAGAGAAAAGAAAGTGTGTGGAGAATAGGAAGTGGCTCATAGAAAATAAGAGTTGCAAAGCACAAGACACACAAAAGATGAAACAAAAGAAGATGGAAGAAATAAGTAGAGAAGAAGAAGAAAGAACAAATAGAGGAAACAATGTCTATGGATGAAGGGTCATTTAACCCTAAATATTCAACTAACTCTATATGGAAATCCATCACTGGAGATCACTTTTCACTCCTCGAGTGGGGCTTAGGTTTTTTTACCTTTTCAAAGTTAGAGTTAGTGGTAGCACTAGACTCGTTTTCTTTTAACCATTAAAAGAAGTAAGCAGTAAGGCAATCACATGAAAGAATGAAGAATGATTTTAATCCCAGGGCTAATAAGCATAACCAAGACTCTTTTCCTCACAAACATAAATAAGGATATAGTTGCTACACCTCTTAGAAGTATTGAATGTATGTAAAATATTGAGTCCAACGTCCTCGAGATAGTCAAAGAAACAAAAAACTATAAGAGAGAGAAGTTTCATAAGAAACAAGTAACGCATATAGAAGGGGACATGGCCAACTTGTTGGAACTAAAGACTTTTGTTCTTGCTATACAAGAAGAGGTAAACTCTACATAGAGGCTAATGCACAACAACATATAAGAATTCCATTAGTATTCATCTTAATTCTTATATTTTCATAATAATGTTAACGACAAGATTTTGATTCTAGGAGTCATCCAATTGGGGTTAGATGAGATTAAATGGAAAACTAAAGAAAATGATGCCCCAAAAAACCTTTCTAAAATAACAAATTAGGACATTTAGTGGAATTATATAGCTATAGCAAATTTTTGATCTACAAGCTCATATTTTGTCAAAGGTATGATTACCTCGATTACCAAGTGTCAATATCTTTACAAGTTGTTAAGAAGGTTATTCAAAGATGTCATCTACTTTTCTTTGATGGTATAACTGCATCTTAACTAGCTTTAAATTGATGAAAGAGCTAGAAAAAATTATCTAACATAAGAAAAAATTTATAGGACAACTTCAGAGATCACAAAGGTGTTGATGGGACACATCTCTATTCCTTCAACATAGATTAATGTAATTAACTCATACATCAATGCACTTAAGAATGGATCGGGGTCCAACCCAATGAAATAAGGGCCTTTAAGTAGCATATGAACTACTCAACTCTAGGTGAATAAGTGAAATATCATTTCAATATGAATTGCGAAGAGTTTAGATGAAAGACAAATGTTCATCACCAATTGTAATCTCTAAATAGTGACAAGTTGTACTTTAAATATTAAATATTTCAAATAAAATAAATAAATAGCAAATAATGGGAAGTCGAATAAGTCAAAACAACCTAGAAGAAAAGGTCCAAGAGGTAGTTATTTGTAAAGGCTCTAAAGGTAGACTAGAAACAAATGTTGGCTTTCTATTGGAGAAGTTTGGTAGGTCTTTTTATAGAAGCTGAATAGCAGAAGCCATGGTGGCCAAAAAAAATTAGATTTCTGGTTTTGGTGTGTTGAATGAATGTTGGAATATTCTTGTGTTTGCTTCTATGCTAGAATGGTTGTAAAATTATGATTTTTGTTATAGACAATTCTTGTATTGAATAGTCATACTATTGTTTTTTGAAAGGTTTGGTGTTTTTATGTGTGAGCTTGTGAATATAAATGAAAAATGAGTTATATAGTTTTCTAGACCTCATTACTCTTTATGTATTTTGTTTTTTTATTTCCTAGATAGCTATCTACTTAAGAAGTTGTTGCATATATAGGTGGTTCTATGCTTTCTCCTTTAAACATTTTCTCATAGCTAGGACATGTTGAATAGGACAACGTTCTAAGCATAGACTATAATCATTCTATGTATTTTGCATTTCACATATTTTTATTTCATACCTAAACCAATAACAATTTTAGGGTTGGAACTTGGATGGTTTTTCCTATTTTAAACAATGTTGTCGTGAACATTTCTTGTTATGGAGAACTTTTTTTGTTGTTTAGAAGGGTATTTCACCTCCATCAATAAGGCCCATAAAACTGATTTTACATGTTCGATATAAACTTATTGGCCAAAGTATTATTAGAAATATTAATTTGTTGTAAGGCCAAACCTCTCGTATTTTTTGGAATTTAAATATATTTTAAATCTATCAAAAGCCATGTAAAATTATAAATCTCCTTTTTAAAAATCTAAAGAAAACGACCTAAATTGTTTATAAACTTATATTAATTAAACTAATTGAACCAATTAAAATTAAAAACTAAAAATTTAATAGTGAGTGAGGAGATTTTTGTTGAATTTCCTAACTTTCTATTCTACTAAGTAAATTTCTAACAATTCACTAAATAAAAAAACCCATGAAAAATTAAGCAAACCCCATTTGAAAACAAAAAAATTTAACTTATTACGATTATTACGATTGATATTTCCCTGTAATTTAACAAATTAACAGCTTTTCACTCATATTTGGCTTCTCGTATTAATAGATTCTCTAATAAAAAAATTGGCTTCCATTCATTATAGCTTTTTCGACTAATAAATATTAACATTTACTAATTGAAAAAGTGTGAATTTGACTCTTTGGCTTGATTGCTTTGATTTTTGGCATAAACATTCCCCCGAGGAAGGGAAAAATAAGTGTTATGATTAACAATATTGAAAAGAAAGTTAATTTTTTATTATTTTAGATCTAATAATTATCGAAGCCAAAAATACGCATAATTTGATTGAAATATTTCAAATTGAACCTGATGTGAACTTTCATATCTAACTTTCTCTGAATCATTCATTCATTCTCTTTTTTTTCTTTTCTTTTCTTTTTGTTGTGTTGTGAAATAAAGACATATAGTGTAATTATAAATTAATTTAATAAAAGCTTATTTTATTGCTTTGATATAATTATAAGTTAAAATATATTTCAATTTATTAATTATTATTTTTCAGATAATTTTATATATTATAGTACATTAATATTTGTATAATGAATTATTGTAATATATATAGTAGAAGGGAAATGTATAATTTTTTGATACTCAATATAGAATTGATATATATTATTCAAAAAATATTTCAATATTAATTATAAAAATATATATTTCAGTTTTTTTTTTTTAAATTAAAATAATTTTATATCACTCAAGTTTTTAGGGTCTCTTTTGTATAACCATCTATGTTTGGCTCTGTGAGAGCGGGCTCTACCCCCTTCTTTAGCTGGATTGTTTTGAGAGTTCATATTGAATCTAGATCTCATCACTCTCCTCATCTTCGGCATCCTTTTCATAGAGATATTGGACGAAGTGGGTTTCTAGTTTCACAACAAACCCTCCACTGGGTGCATTGTGGAAAGCTAGAAATCTAGGACGTTTCCTGCCAAAAGTAGTGCAAGATCCAAAATACGAGGTTAAATCTAATAAGATCGGAGAATATATCCAATATATGCAGGATCATGCTTTGTTCTATAAATTTATTGGATTATGGCCCTATAAAAAGGCTTTGATTAGGTGGATCCAGAATAAATATAACCCCCGAGGTCAAATAGAATTGGAATTAGGGACCAAAGATTTTTTTATAGTTATTTTCTCCATATTGGAAGATAGATTACAGTTTTTCAAAGGAGGGCCATATTTTTTCAACTATGCAGGTCTCTTCATGTGATTCTAAAATGAGCAGTATAATTTAGAGAAGGAGGATTTCCTTGCAGCCCTAGTGTGAATCCATCTCTTTTCTCTTCCCAAAGAATATTGGGAGGAGGAAACCCTTGAAGGTACCGGCAATGTCGTCGACAACTTTGTCAAAGGATCAAAGGATACCAAGAGAGGGAGTTACACTTAATATGCATAGATTTGTGTTTACATGAATATCTCCCAGCCTCCATCGATATTAATGATCTAGATAGTGTTTGGAAGCAGTCTCTAGATTATGAACAAGTCCTCCTTAGTTGCAAATGTTGTCATGAATACAAACATCTTATTAGGGATTACCCGATGAATATAAAAGAATCGTTTGAAGAAAATCCTTCTTAGAAAGAGCCAGTTGATTTGGGAAAAGCCCCCCAAATAAGAAGAAATTTGAGTCCACGAGGTATCTCAAATTTTGATAAGATCCCTAGATCTGAAAATAGGTTCAATTCTCTCTCCTCTCTTAAGGAGACTCCAGAGAAATTCAACATTCAATCAAACATGCAATCGACAAAAGGTAAATCTCATAACCCTATAGAGGCCGCATAAAAGTCTCTTGAAGAACACCAACAAAATCCATTACCATAGGAAATGATTAGCTCTCCTTTGGAAGAAGCTAAAGCAAAATCCTTATTAGAATATATGGATTGGGATGACCCGTAATTGATTTCCCTTTGTGACATAATGACATGGAAAATATGTGAAGGTCATGATCGGAAACGAGGCTAAGATTTTGTATAAGGGCTATCTTTGAAGCAAGAAATTGACCTAGAGTTCCTCAAAGTCCAATATTGGGGTTCAAACAATGGATTTCAATGTGGTCTCCAAGAAAGAAAAAGAAGCTAAAAAATGAGGCCACAATCGAAATAAGGCATGGATCCAAGAAGATGGTGAATAATTAGTTAACTCAGAAAATTCATGCAAATGTCTTAGACACCTCCCCCCTTGAAATCTTGTATCCTCAAGGAGTTTTCTATTTTGTTATGATTAATGTAGCCATTTTCTAAATGTTTGTTATTGGTAGGCAACATGTTAGTCTCAATTATTTATTGGATTTTAGTCTTATTTTGAAAATTCAAGCTATATGTAATTTTTTTTATTAATGAAAGTGTCCATTTACCCCACACAAAAATAATTATATCAACTATATATATACCCTACCAAATATATATATATATATATATATATATATATATATATATATATGATGTTTTTTCTTCTTCTTAATATGATGGAGATGTATAATTGATTCAATGATTAATACAGAGTTAATATACTCCTTTCAAATTATATTAATAACAAAAAATGATTTCAATGTGGACCATAAATAAAATATTTCAATATATATATATATATATATATATATATATATTTAAACATTTTAATAGTGTCTTGTTTGTTTCGTGTTTTGTTGGTTAAAATTTCTATTGCAGTAAATTTTTATTCTCATACAAAAATCAAATTTCATTGTCTTGGCCTATTCACCATCATGGTTTCCCACAAGGGAAACCAAACTGATGATGGTGAGGGTTATTCTATGCCATCCAAAACCATCAAAATTCTCTAAAAGTCTGCATCTAAGTCACTAACTGAGACAATAATAAAATTAAAATATATCATTTTCCAATTACTATTGGCCATAAATTTACTAGAAATAAACTAGTTTACTAAAAACAAAACATTAGCCAAAAGAACTCAACAAGCATCAATTGTTATAGAATGTTTCTGGGGTCGGATCTTGGCACTTATGCTTTCTAGTGCTAGAGGATTAAGTTCACATTGTATGTGACCTTCAATATATGCCAGAAGGGTATTGAGGTTGACCAAGTAGGAGCATTAGTGGTGTTGGACTCTTAATTTCATTGAGGCATGCAATAATTTCATTGTGATCCTCATATTTTTTTTGGCACCTTGCCTAGGAGAGTCTTAATTTTCTAATGGAAGGTGATATAATTAATATATTGGTTATGTCGTCTCCTAGTGTGGGAAAGGATCCCCTTGAGTCTTTCAAGCTTTGCTAAGATCACTATGCGAGGTGGTGTTACAAAAAACAGAAAAGAAAGCAAGCTAGTGTATTTCATTGCTTTTATCCTTAGCAATAGTATTCTAAATCAATTCATAAGTTTCTTGTTGCCACTAGTCTAATATTCATCTTGTTGGGTTCCATCCATCATGACCAATTATTTTCTAGGGAAGCTCCTCTAAAACATTCCTAATTTTGAAATGTATGAAAAAAAATGCTTCAATTGGGTTCATTGCAAAAAAAATTGTAGCCCAAGGAATAGGGGGATTTAGGATGATTTGGTGATTCTACCAAGTCCATGCCCTGTGTGAAAAATGAGTGATTGGGGTTGTGGGAATACAATATAGCTAGAAATTTCTCCTGCAAAATATAATTATCAAATGAGCCCTATAAGGAAAAAAAAAGTATTGAAAAAAATATCATGTTACAAACTATATTGTTGACTTCGACCAAATTTCAAATCTAGGGTACCTTTATGGCTTACAATATTTAGAAGGCCCTAGAACATTTGAATAAACACCTATTTTAAAAAATTTCTTATCTTTATACATACCTAATATTTAATGATCATTGTATTTGGTGGTCTCCCTCGATAATGTGTGAAGGAAAAGCTTTGGGATAGTTTTCTTGTTTTTCATCCAAGTTTTGGTTCACAATGGGTATCATTAAATCATTTTATGTCTTTATGGTTGCACACATAGCTAGAAATTTCGGGCATCTCTAAAAACACAAGTTCAACTTACTCAGTACAATAGGCTCCAAACAAGTCCTAGATGCCAAGTTAAACAAGATTTGGATATTAACCTCTAAATGGTCTACCTAGTTATTTCAAACCCTATCTATTTCACAATCCTTTATTGAGTCTAAGTGATCCATGTGGATATTGGTGGCCACTCGCTTATTCAACTTGGACCCCCAACATTATTTTCTATTAGTTTCTTATTTCGACAATTTTCTATTTTTAGCAGGCCTTGGGTTCTGAACTTATGGATCCATTTTGAGGCCCTAAACAACGTTTTTTGAGGAAACGAAAAAAAAAAGAAAAAAAAGAGAGTGTTTGATTGACATTTGCAGTCAAAGTTGTTATCCTCAGATAGAACTTTCCAACGGGCTATAGGGTACGCCAAACGAAGATCGTATGCCAAAGTTATGACCCTGGGAAGTTGATGTTCCAACTAGCCTCAATCGGTGCTTCATCTCTTAGGGTTAGGTTTTTGGATGTTTAGGGTTTCTCATTGTTTCTTCACAATAAAAATACCATCGAGCCTCATTTTAACAAGATTTAGAAGGCATGTATCCATCACATTTCTTCTCAGAGATAAGCTACCATTGCCTGAGCTAGTTTGTTTTCATTTTTCATGCCAACAATTTTCAACATTTTCTATTTATTAATTTAAGTTTAGTTTCATTGTATCTCTATGTTTCTGTTTTAAATCTACATATCATTTCATTCCTTCATAAACTCGGATTTGTGATATTAGAGTGATCTACTCTTTCTCTGTTTTTTTGTGCATGTCCCCGACAAGGTCAAGGTATAATGAATTGGGACTTGAACTGCTTGAACCCTTGCAAGATTTTCCTCTTTGGCCTCGATGTCCTCCCATGGCGGAAGAAAAAAAGAAAGATAACGGAGCAAGAGATCCTATCAAATTGTTGCTCAAAGAATCCATTGAGTGACAGAGGAACGAGATGACGGATAAGTTTTCCCAAATCCTTCGACAAATACCAATGGGAGAAGCATATTCATCCAAAAATCACTTTGGAGGTGCCGCCCCCTTTAAGGTACAATTTAATTTTGACATTCCCATATTTGAAGGCTAGATAGATGCAGATGCTCTAGATAAATGGCTAAAATCTGCTGGAAGGATAATTTTTTCGATAGAGATAAGATCACTTTTTCACTCCTTAAGGCCACACCCCATGTCAAGGATTGGTGGTAAACTTACTCTGAGAGAAGTACCAAGGAGGAACCCTCACTAATTTCAATTGCACCCTCTTGGGACTCTTTTCGAGATGTTGTTAAGGAACATTATTAGCTTGTTGGGAGCTATGAAGGCAAGTACATAAAATGGATCGCACAACGATAGGAAAGGGACCAAGAAGTACTAGAGTTCATGAATATCTTTCAATCCTTTTGCACGAAGATGGGTATTAAGGAATTTGAGCGACATTTGGCGCTCAAGCACCGTGGTTGTCTACACCAATACATCCAATAAGAAATGGAGTTGTTGGACATATGTTTTCTTGGTTCAACATATCGTTATGCTGTTAAGATTGAGAAAAAATTTACATAGAAGAAGCGAGACCTTGGATTTGTGAATCTGAAGCAGAGCAAGGGTACTCTCAAACCAAATAAAAAAATACAAATCTAAGGTGGAATGACCCAAAACAACTCGTCAAAGCCACAGGAAAATAATAGCAATGGGAAGATGAAGAAAGACACATGGAAGTGGTATGAGTTCCATAAGAGCCCCACTCGCAACACAATTGAATGTCACAAAAAGCAATCAATAGTGGCCAAGTTGAAAGCTTTAGAGTCAGATGCATGTTACGACTCTGAGCCAGAAATTGATAAGGGGGAAAAAATCATTGATGCAACACCCAACACCATTGTTTCCAACCCCAAGGTTAAGAAAATTGATGCCAAATATCCGGAGGAGGGCGAGTGTCTCTTCCACTTTGCACTATAGTTCATTGTTGATAGTGGGAGTCAAAAGTACCTCATCTAAACATAAGTTTTTAAGTGGTTGGGCCTGCCGAAAACACCACACCCACAACCATACACCATCGGGTGGCTCCACCAAGGGCGAGATCTCAGCTAACAGTGTCGCCTACCCTACAACATCAAACCTTTCATAGACAAGGTATTGTGTGATGTTGCTACCCTTGAATTTTGTGATGTTTTATTAGGCAAACCATACTTGTGGAAGCATCATGTTATGTATGAGTCCAGACCTCGTATTGTTATTATTACTTTGGGTATAAAACTATACAAGATACTAGAGGTTGCCACGCCTGCCACCATTTCTTTGATTTTGCTAAGAAATGTAGTAATATCATCTCCTAGACTGGGAAATTTGTTTTCTTCCTAATTCTCTATCAAAGTAAGGGGAATATGGTGACCACATCCATGGCCTCTAGAAAGGGCTCATCCACAGAACATAAGTAAGTGGATAAGTTTGTGTAAGAGCACATGGACAATTTCAACTCACCCATGGGGGTCCCTTTCCACTGTCAGGTCAAACATTCGATCAATTTGACCCCCAGTGCACCTCTACCTAATGGGTCAATTTTTCGTCGCTCTCTTCTAGAAAATGAAGAAATCAACCGACAGATATAGGAGTTGCTAAAAAAGGGGCATATTTGACCAAGTTCCTCACCTTGTGGGAGCCCAATTATACTCGTTCAAAAGAAATATAAGACCTAGAGACTGTGCATTGATTAACGGGCACTGAACAAAATCACAATCAAGAACATATACCCAATCCCATGGATTGATGACCTTCTTGACTAGCTCAAGGGGGCTAAGTACTTTAGAAAAGATTTATTTGAAGTATGGTTATCACTAATTTCTAATTGAACCCAAAAATGTATGGAATACTTTCTTCAAGTCCAAGGAGGGTCTCTTTGAGTGGTTGGTCATGCCCTTTGAGTTGAAAAATTCCTCTGCAACATTTATGAGGCTGGTGGATGACATATTTCTACCTTTCACCAGCTCATTTGTGGTTCTATATCTAGATGATATCCTCATCTTCAACAAGATTTGGTTAGATCACCTACAACATATTCAACAGGTCCTTCAAACCCTACGACAACACAAGCTATGTGCCAACCTCGAGAAATGCTCCTTTAGCATGCACCCCATGTCTAATATCTATCTACATAATTGATGAGAAAGGCATGCAAGTGGATCCAACTAAGATCCAAGTCATTCAGGATTGGTTAGCCCTGATGACTCTAACAGAGCTTCGCAGCTTCTTATGCCTTGCTAATTTCTGTCATAGATTTTTGCTAGGCTATCTCATATCGCTTGTCCCTTGATTCAAGTTACCAAGGGTGGAGAAAAAGAACATTTTTCCTCTTCTGAGTCACAACAAAATACATTCATTGAATTGAAACATTTTCTTTGCTCTACACCAGTACTCACCTTGCTAGACCTGCAACAACTGTTTGATATTGAGACAAATGCCTCCGAGTACGCAATTAGTGCAGTCCTCACTCAACAAGGGCATCCAAAGACCTGTCACAGTGAGACGATCTCTGATACAGTTTCAAGGTACCCGACCTATGATAAGGAAATGCATTCTATCGTCTAGGCATGCCAATAATGGAAATATTATATTCTAAGGAATGAGTCGATTATCCACACAGATCATTGTCCTCTTCAATTTATGCAGACATAGGGGAAGCTACAAAATGATCGCTATTAGAAATGGTCCACATATCCACAACAATTCCATTTTAACGTTAAATATAAGAAGGGTAACAAAAATCATGTCACTGACTACCTCAACGAACCCTCGATTGCTGAACTGAGCATTTTTTTCAACTCTTCTGGGTACAAAACCTCTGGATGGCCACAACTATATGAAAATGACTCAGAATTCACTTCCACCTACAAGATGTTAATGGTGGGAAAGACAGTTCAATACTTCCACCTTCAGGATAGGTTGTTGTGCTATATGTGACATCTTTTTGTTCCTTCAAGCGAGCATGCCAAGCTAATTTGGGAGGCGTATTACCACTAGGGGAATTTTGAGATATAAAATGGGCCTCATAAGAAAATTATAAAATAATAGTGTAAATAATAAAATAATATTGGATTACATCATCAAATTTTAGAGGGAAAAAAGTAAAGACTATTTTTTCAACTCGTATTTTCAGCTTATCTTCCTATGAGTTTACTCAAATTTCAAGTGGGAACACTCATTGGATGAAAAAATTGATTCCTCATCCAAGGAGTACCCATGTTTCATACTTTATATGAACCCTTCTACACGAAAAATGAGAAATACATGAAAAACGTGATTGCAATCTTGTTTTTCATGTATTTCTCATTTTTCGTGTAGCAGGGTCCATTGAAAGTATGCAACATGGGTACTCCTTAGATGAGGAATTAAATTTTGCATCCAACGAGTACTCCCACTTGAAATTTGAGTAAAACCTTAGGGAGATAATTTGAAAAAGTAGTTTTTATTATTTTATTATTTTTTACTTTTTTACCCCAAAAATGTTGAATCATCCTTCATGGTTGACATCATTATCTTGAATCCTATTGGTTCTTATAAGTTTATTTTGGTTGTACATTTTTCTTAGGAGGCCCATTTTAGACCTCAAAAGTTCTCTAATGAACCAGGTAGCTAGACACTTTGGTGTGGAGAGGATAGTGGAAATACTACACAATTATTTTTTTTGACCAAAACTCTGACAAGATGTTGGAAAATATATCAAATCCTGCATTTCTTATGTCATCTCCAAGCTAACCATTAAGACTTTACCTACTCCTATTTAGCCTTGGGAATATGTATCCATGGAATATATGTCTAACCTTCCTTTTACCAAGCATGGTAATGACTTTTTGTTTGTGGTCATTGATCATGTATTTTCTAAGATGGCCATATTGGCAGCGTGCAAGAAGAGTATCACAACATATGTCACTTCTTAGCTCTTCTTTGAATGAGTACGGGTACATTTTGGGATCCCGCAAACCATTATATCATATCAAGTTAGCAGGTTTCAAAGTGAATTCTCTTGGAGCCTCTGGTCATTATTGGACACCAAGCTCACCAAGTCGAATGCATTCCACTCCTATATTGATGGCCATACAAAGGTTGTCAACAAGATGATAGTACACATATTACGCATGTACAACTCTAAGAATCCAGGAACATGGGATGAGAGTCTTCCCTATGTGCAACATAGCTACAATAGATCTCTCCACATCTCAATTGGCCACAACCCCTTTCATGTGGGCCTCGGATTTCAACCATTGTGTCCTAGTGATGTTGCAATGCCCCTTGTAAGTACACAGACAAAGTATACACATGCTAAATCTAAAGCTGATAAGGCCATCAATTTTATTTAACACATTCATCACATCCACCAACAAGTTCATGATATCCTGGATAAATTCAATACTAAGTACAAATGACGTCATGATCAATATTGGATACCACATAAGTTTCAAGTGGGCGACAAAGTTTAGTTATTTTTACAGAAGGAACGCATTGTCGGAGCCCATAAAAAGATTCAACCACTCTTATAAATGCCTTACACCATCCTAAGGTTGTGGGTGACAATTCTTTCAAGCTAAGTATCCCCCCATTCCTTGGCATGCACCCAATATTCAATGTGGACTGCCTTCAAGCATACTTTCCACCATTGTTAGACACATCAAACATTGTTGAGCAACTAACACCAACAAATCTCATCCCAAATTACATTGAACATGCCACAACTAATCGGATCATGGACACACAAATTAAGAACACTTTCCAATATAGGATTCAACTGTATCGTGTTGTCAAAGCCATCCAAATCTTGCACCAAGGCAAGTGGCTAACCAAGGACCAAGTCTAGTAGAAGTTTCCTCACCTCATGGAGCCACTCAATGCAATGGGTACCATTTGTTCCTAAGGGGGGAATTCTAATCTAGGTGCATATTGGTGGCCACCCACCTATTCCACTTGGTCCCCCGTCAATGTTTTCTAACAATTTCCTATTTTTCAACATAGTTTCCTATTTCAACAAATTTTTATTTTTAACAATTTTTTGTTCATGCCCTAAATGGTGTTTTTTGGGGAAATAGGAAAACGAGTCTTTAACTCTCATTTGTAGTTGAAATTTGTTTTCCTCAGATAAAAGTTTCTAATAGGATATCGGCAAACAAATATCGTATGCCAAAGTTATGACCCTTAGAAGTTGACATTCCAACTAACCCCATCAGGGCCCATACCTTTTGGTGATTCATCTCCTACGGTTAGGTTTTCACATTTTTAGGGTTTTTCTTTGTTTATTCATGATAAAAGGCTAGTGAGCCTCATTGTAACATGGTTCAAAAGGCATGCATCCATCACATCTCTTCTCAGAGATATGCTACCATTACCTGAGCTAGTTTGTTTTCATTCTGCATGCCAACAATTTTCAATATTTGTTATTTATTAATAGAGGTTTGGTTTCCATGCATCTCTGCGTTTATATTTTAAATTATATTTCATTTTGTTCCTTCATAAATATGGATCACTAAGAAGGTCATATATCGTTGTTTCTTACTTCTAGGTGACCTTCCCTTAGAAAACAGTTGAATTACATAAGAGCCTATTGATAATAAAAAACAACATTTTTTATGTCATCGTTATACTTGCAACCAAAATGGTAACTTCATAGGAAAATAAGTTTTTACAATTTATCTATAGTTCATAAGCTCGGTAATTACAAACTCACAAGATTTTTCTCTTTATGCTAAATAACTGAATTATTCAATGCTTATGGTCTATTATATAATTGCATGTTTTTAAATCGTGTTTGATGATGGAAGTTGCATATCTAAGATAAAGTACTTAGATAGACTAGCGAAAATGCATAGTCCTTTGATTTGACCAAAGAATTTAATTTGATGACCCAATTTAAAAGGTTCAAGTATCTAACTTGGAAACCCACCAATAATTTATACTTTCCAAACATATTTTACATGTTTTGTGATTTTTACCTTATTTCAACTTTTGGTACATGTTTCGATAATTTGCATGTTAAGCAATTCAACTTTCTGGATGTATAAATTATATACAATATGCATGTATATATCTGGACTCTCCTGATCTCACAATATTTATCTTCTTGCAAAATACAGAATCCTTCCACTATAATTCTTGTGGAAATTTAATCAACAATTGCAAAACACATGAAGCAATAAAAGCACACATAACACAGTTGTTTAACAGGAAAGCCTGAAGCTAAAAACCCCAACTATCATATTATGTATATCATGGAGATCATGTAACAATCCTCATACAAAGCTTAGTACCTCAAGCTCTCAATCCAATACAATCGTCACACACTAACATAGAACAAATCTTGCAAATCCATGCACCAATCTCTGCCCTCCTGCTAGTCTGCCTCCACTGCGCAATCCAAGATGATTACAAAGACCAATTCGATGTAATCACACTCTCATTGACTGTGTGATTATCATTGGCAACTCCAATGTATATGTAGATGAAATTCATGCATCACTATAGTCACAACTGATAGTCACACTTGCTCTTTCACCTACCTCTCCACTGGTCTCCACTGAAACTGTCCATGCACTGTAGTTAACTAATGTATTCTTCAGTTGATTAATGAGTTATTATTTAGTGAATTAATTAACTAATTAATTCACACCACTCTCACTAGTGTATCAATCAGTTAGACTAGATACAACTAGCTCTACTGAGTCTAACTGAGTTAAACTAAATACAACTCCACCAACTACTTCTCCAACTCCACCAAACTCTGTCACATGAGTTCTAACTGAAGTCCTCCATGCAATAGCTCCAGTAAACCCTCAGGAATAGCATAATTCCTTCTGTCAGCTACTGTGCCACATCTGTGCACTTAATTGAAGTGCTCCAAGAGAATAAGATAATGTTTAAAGTCTAAATATTATTAAGAACTAATAATATTCGACATATCTATTTTTAGACTGGCAATCTAAAAATAGATTCCGCCCAATATGTATAAAAATAGAAGTCCATCTATTTTTCCAACTTGACCAACCATCCACAAATAGCATCCTGCAACTCATAGAATATGATAGACATGTCTAAAAATAGACATAGTCTAAAAATAGACTCTGCGCCAAAAATCACCTGTGTGGGCCCCACCTAGTTTAGGTGATCACTTTCCAACTAGGATCAGGAATGATGTTTCAGGATGCCTCCTTCACTGTTTCTTGTTTCAATCTTCAACAAACTCCCTTTCATTTCTTAGAGTCCTAGACCTAGAAATTACCAACATAGATACACCTAGAGATCAAATCCTTAGGTTGAAATCACTATTCATCAAGTTGGAATTTGAGAAATTATATGGTTGTATTGAATGATCATTTGTTTTGGTCTTGTTATAGGATCTAGGATTTGGTCATTTTTTAATCTAGTTGGTGGACACCCTACTCTCAAAGTCTCAGATTCCTTAGGTTGAAATCATTATTCATAAAGTTGGACGTTGAGAAAACATATCGCTTTATTAAATATCCATTAATTTTTTCCTTGCTAGAAACTCTAGGCTTTGGTAATTTTTTTATCTAGGTGGTGCACAACATATTCTCATATGCTTAAGCCTATTTATATGTTAATAAAGCTAAAGCTATGAAATTTGGTGTGTCCAAGTCGAAGGCAAGGTTTCCATTTGGCCTAAACCCTATATTTGATGGTTTTAGATGCCCTTGAATTCCTCCTTCATCATTGGTCTCCTCAAATGTTGACTAAAAGTAATTAATTCCCTAGATGGTTCAATGTTTATCAAATGTGAAATGATAATTTTATTAATGACTCTATTTACACTATCTTGGGAGGCAAAATGTCAATGGAAATAATATGAAATATATCCAAATTTTCAATAAAGTTTGTATTTATACACTTCAAAAGTCCAAGAATAATTGTGGCATGTTAGATTAAGATGAAAACCTTTAATTAACTAACCTACTAAGGGTGGGATTAGATTCAATGTGGTCAAGTTTTTAAATTTCTAGGGTTCCCATTTTATTTTCAAGATTTTCTAAGATCACTATGTGAGGTGTTATAAGAAAGAGAAAAAAAGATAGAAAGTGTATTCATTGCCTCTATCCTTGGCATCGGGATTCTAGATATATTCTTAGGTTACTTGTTGACATTCATGTGTATTATTCATCTTGTTGGGTTCCATCCATTACAACCTGTAATTTTCTAGAGTAGCTCCTCTAAAACATTCTAAATGTTGACATGTATGAAAAAAAGGGCTTCAATTTGGTTCATTGTGGACTTTGTTGTAGTCAAATAGAATAAGGTGGTTTTATCATGGTTTGGTGATTCTAAAATCCATGCTCAATGTGAAAAATGGGTGATTAGATTTGTGGAGGGTGAATATAGATAGAAATTTCTCCTAAAAAATATCATTATTAGAGGAGCCATATAAGGAATAAAGTATTGAAAAAAAATCTAGAGTTATAGACTATATTGTTGACATTGACCAAAGTAAAAATCTAGGGTACCTTTGTGGCTTACAGTATTTAGAGGGCCTAAAAGTATGGGAAAAAAATTGCCTATTTTAGAAATTTTCTTCTCTTCATACACCTAGTATTCAATTATCATTGTATTTTGTGGTCTCCCCCAATAATGTGTGAAGGTAAAACTTTGGAAGAGTTTGCATGTTTCTCATCCAAGTGGTTGTTCACAGAGGATATAATTATAGTATTGTCTGTATTTATGGTTGCACACATAGCTAGAATTTATGGGAATATTTAAAAACATGAGTTCAACTTTTTTGGTCCATTAACATCCACATTAGTCCTAGATTTCAAGGTAAACAAGCTTTGGAGATTAGCCTCTAAATAGTCTACCTAGTTATTTGAAACCTTGTCTATTTGACAACACTTTATCAAGCCTAAAAATGTCATATATGGTTGATCCTTGGTTCTAGGTGACTTCTCCTTAGGAAACACTTGAATTACTTGGGACTGTATTGATAAAAAAACAACATTTCTGCTATTAACATTACAATTGCAGCTAAAATGGTAACTTGATAGGATGATGAATTTTGACAATTTATCTATAATACATAATCTTGGTAATTAAAAGTTCATATGGGACCATACTTTCCACTAATGATCTGAAAATGGGTTGGATAACTTTTTATGCTTTTCAAGAACCTTCCACTCAGTTAAACAAATCAAAGATCTAGCCTATGCTTGACAATTTTTGAAATTTATGCTTGAAAGAGGTGTATGATTTTTAATTGTTTAAGTGTCTTAAGTCCATTTGTTCTTGCTGAAATTAAACATGTATAACAGCAATATAATGCATAAAATAAGAATTCACACATAACAACAAAATTAATCTAGGATTTCACCTGTATATCGTGGGCTACGTCTCCTTGAGCTTTTGTCATCTTAACTAGGCTCTTTGGGATTATGGCAAAGTTTCTTTTACAAGTTCCACACTCAACTCCAATGGTTATTGAACTGAACCAAAGGGCTTATAATACCATCTATATCCCTGTCATGGCCGTCATCACTCTGCAAACAAATCTAGGCTCCCTTAGACTAGATTCCTTCTATCGGTGCATTGAGTTACCATGAGCTTCTCCATGGCACTAACTCCTTCAGAATTATTTTATTGTCCCTGAAACCACACCTACTATCTCCAGCACACATCATACACCAAAAATCAACTGATCATTTTCTCAAAATGAGCACTGCATCCCCAAACTAGGCCTCCCTCCACGGTTTTCCCTAGGCTGCCCAAAACTTCACTTCAGCTTCTCAAGATCTAGAAGTCTTCAAATGGATCTGAAAATCCCTTCATTGGATTCAAAATTCCAAAATTAGTCAAGATAGACTATTTTTTCATTGAAATTGGCCTCCAGCTGCTCCAGTTTCGCCTCCAACACCTGTCGGCATCCCTTGGCACTAAGGTCATTGAAAAATTATCTGATGGATTCTCGACTTATATATGTCATAAAAAGCTTCTGAAACCTCCATAAATGGATTCAAAATGTTGATTACAGTCATAAATGACTATTGGTTCGTTGCATAAGGCCTCTATATGCCCTGGCTAGGCCCTGAACTGTTGCTGGCAAAAGCTGGCACTGATGGCCCTTGGAACTTCATTGAAGCATCTCGGCCTTCAAAAGTCCTCTAAAAGCTCTGAAAAGCACACCATTAGTTCCATAACATCTGAAACATATAAAATTGACTATTTTATTTCTAAATAAGGCCTCTAGCTCCCCTGGCTAGGCCTCAAACTATTGGCCCATGGTAGCCCTAGTGGCCCTTAGAACTTCACTGAAGCAAAAACCTGCTCAAAATTCCTATGATGGCTTTGAAACCAGTGTTCAAAATTGAACATATTAGAGCCCTTCACAAGACCTCTGGCACGTCAGAGAAGTAGTCAACAAAATTTGCTAGTAAAAAAAAATTTAAAATCTGAGTTTTACAAGTTTTTTTAAAAAATTGAATAATTTTATGAAATTTCATAAGAAGGGTTGTCAGCCTACGAACATTTTCTAAAAATCCTTTTTTTTAATTACAATTTACTATTTTACTAAACTTTTACTTGTCAATTTGTCACTACATGTATGCAGTATAGACCTACGGTATGCCTACGGCCTAAAGCCACTCGTGACTAGACTCTGAGCTCTTGGTTGTTTTTAGAGGTTGTTGCAGCATTGAAGAAGAGTAAGAGAGCTAGAGAGTGGAGGCTGTTGAGTTTCAATTTTCAGCTACCAACTCCAACCCAAAAATCATAATGGTAGGCTCAACCGTGACTAATATTCCCTACCAATGCGAAGGATTTTCCTTTTTCATCCTATCTAATCGGAGAAGAACTACAGTCTGCGAAAAAGCCCTTTTTGCATTGAAAGAGCCATTCCTGATGTTGAATCATGTATTGCACAGTCATACTCAGGACTTAGGAGTTAGCATCTTCTTCAGTTGAACGCTGACAAACAATAGGTATGTTGCAGCCTTGGCCCTCAACCTAAATCTGTTTCGGTTCTGATTTTTTTCTTTGTGTTGTCATCTAAAACGAAGAGTTAATAAGCCCACATTCCAGTCAAAATAAACATCTCTGAGTATTGAATCCTTGGGAAGCCTCTAATAAACTATTGCTATAGCAAGGGCTAGCACATTTGGAATTTTTCCATTGTCAAGTTCCTTGAGGAATTCAGTATAGGAGTAGACAACCTCTTCTTCAAGGTAACCCATAACCATGTGTGCAATTTTGGGGGAAAGGATGTACATGAGGAAATATGCATTGAAGAAGACTACTTGCAATGAAAAGACCAAAGCCCTGTCAAACCAATTGGGCTTTGTCACTTCCATGAATGTCATAAGGTCATTATCTCATTCTCAGGTTCTTCTAGAAAAACCTTTATCCATCCAACACTATGCTAAAATTTCTTGAGGGACTTATAGTGGAGTATTCCCCCACCATTCTTGGGACAAAAGCCACAATCTCTACAATCATCACTTGGATATCATACCGCTTCTGCATTCATATATAGCAAAATTTCCTCGAAAATATTCAAAATCACTCATCTAAAATCATTTCAAGAAAACAGATGCCCAAACCCTCATTCTTTACAGTATTTGTTTACCCTAAAGAAAAAATCCAGTGGAATTCTCACCACCTTCATAGTCCAATAAGAAAAAAATTCGGTGAAAGTCTTTGGAATTTGATGCTTTCCCAAGGCTACAAATTAAAAACCCTTCATGAATTTCAACAAGCATGGAAAAATAAAGAAATATCCTTAGCCTTCTATTGAAATTTCCTCTTACTTATATTGATTCCAAATTTCCCACAATTTCCTAGAAAATGAAAGAAATGTTGTTGACTCACTCTAAATGAGTTCCATGGCCATGGTGATCCATATTGACGAAAGGCGCGGGAAGGATAAACCCCCCAATAATTGGAATGGATCAAACCCTTCCCCTTCCATTTCTCCATATCGAGCTCACTAGTTGCAGTCTCAATTTCTTTCTCATTAATTTTTTTCTTCTCGATGCTTGCAATAGCTGCATCAACACTCTCAAATTCATGATCGATCCTATGAGTCTTTCCAGAAATAGGGCTCACCAATCTCGTTGGCACAAAGGATAATGAATTCAAATACGAGCCTTGCTTTTTTTATTCTCCCCTGTTTGTGATAGTAAATTCATAAAATAATCGGCATGAAACATAATACTCAGCCACGCAGGCTCCCAAGGAGTTGTTGTTATAAAACCTTGCTGGGCAGCGCCACGACTGTAAAACAAGAGTCTTTCCACCCTTCTAGGAGCAAGGTCTTGGTGCCCCGTCGCAATAATATTTCTTACAACCAGTGACGAAATCCTAAGAAAAATCATCTCCAAAAATAGTTAATTATGTTTCCACACTCTTTCTCACTTTGAGTGATACAAAGAGGAAGTATCCCTCTGCCAATAATATGCTCAAACCCCTCTTCTTCTATGTGATACATGCATGCTCGAATCTTTCACATGCCATATTTCATATTTCTACAAAATATGCTAATGGATATGAATGCCAAGTGTGAGGTCTATTCTAAGGGTCTTCAATTGTACAAACCCTTTGTCACGCGGAATAAGAGATCCAGTCAATATGACATTGTTTTGCTTGCTCTAGACCTCAATTATGGAGACACTTCTCTCATTTTTCTGTTTGGGAAGAGAAGCTTTCTTCCCAAAGTAAAACCATATGGTACATTCCATTCAACCACAAGAAAAATCAAGACTTTTACATCTATTATGAATGGTGAAGGTCGACATCTAAGACTTTCCTAAATCAATATCAAGAAATTTCTCGTGTTACCTTTCATAATGACACTTGATCCTATACAACATCATGGACCTGAATTCAAAATTCGTATTCAAAGTATGCCAAGAAATTCTTGTAAATTTTCAAATATTTGTGTTGTTTTAAACCATTATCTTTCAAAATTTCATGTCTTTGATGCTCAAAATGAGAAAAATACTTTTGTATGAAACCAATTGGCAAATAATTTCCAGCAATGATTTAGAACATATGTACTTATGATGTAAAAAAATATATCCCTGATGCGTTGTAAATGTTTGGCTAGGGTTATTTTTGGAGAAAATGCCTCATTATTAGAATGGTGATACTAAATAGGAGTAAATGCTAGAGAAAAGAGATCATCGTGTCCTCTTAAAATAACAGTCAATTTCTTTTTTCCTTTGGTTATGCTTCTCATGACCATTTCTGGAAGTGTCTCAATACAATTTTTTGATAATTTTATATCCACTCTAGGAGAAAAAAATACTATCTCTAGCTCAAGAGCAGATAATAATCCAGGAAAAACAACATTTGGTGGACTTGGATGTGGAATATTCGCTGCTCCAAGAAAAATTCTGATGACAACTTAAGATCATATTTCCATTTTTAACACACCAACACAAGGAGGTAGTTTCATGTAAGCACTTGACATGGCCACTAATTCATGTTGAGCCCATGACTGAAAATCTGCAATTATGTGATTTACTGGAACTTAATAGGAAGAATGCATTGATAGTTGGTCCAATACCAATTTCCCTTATCCATTATTTGAGGCGTTACTAATAAAATCTTGAATAGACACCTGAATTTTTTCTCCTAATATCGGTGATAAATCTTGAGATCCATCTATGCTTATTGACAATATACCTTGGATGAGCATGATAACATAGAATAAATTTCAACCAATAATCTTAGATAACCACAATCTTCCAAGACTTGATTAACCTCAAAGCAGCCCTTCTGTTCAATATATTGGTTCCGATTAACACTTATTTTTGTTTCTAGAATTTGTTTTCGTGTTTAAATAAAAAGTAGCTGCATTCAAATACTTTCTATGAATATTTGATGTAGAATATTCCTTTGAATTAATCTGAATTCTCTCTCCACCAAAAAAAACCATAGTTCCCTTAATCTTTTCAAATACAGACAAATTCTTCATTCACTAGGTGTACAAGCATATCCATGTTCCCTTTAAATGATGAAAAATATTCCCACTTCATCGACTTCTAGCCAAAATTCCCAACACTATGAGTGGAATAGCGGAGGGGGTGCTAGTACCAACAACATCCCTACACAAATCCCACAAAAAATGTCTAATGGTGTTGTTCAACTTCCATCCTATTCCATGGGCCCTAATTCCAACTTCCCTACTTTTGCCAACCTCTTCTATCCCAGTGGTATCCATCCAAATTCTTATAATAATGTCTTCAATATGCATGCTGGCATTTCCAATGACAGATTTAAGAAATGCAACATGGAGCCTCCTAGACATGAATATATGCCCTTCTAATTGAAATTGAGACCCACCCTTCAAATTTGATCATTGTTTGCAACCCACTCCGTTGAGTCTAGAATGTTGGAGATAGTCGAAATTGACTATTGGAACTCCAAAATTGGGCGAATCTAGCTCAAGATAGAGCCAAAACAAGATTTGTCTAGTGACACCCTAAAAAGCTTCACTAATTTTGGAGAACTACACTTATCTACAGTTAAATTCGGAAAATCCGCACATTTGGAACGCTCCAGCTAAAAACCCGCCAATACTAAGCGTAGCAATAAATTTATGGTTTGCGTTGGGCACATGCAATCCATAAACCGCGGTCATGAAGACCGTTGGGCGGAACCCAATGCCGAAACCACGGTAAAGTTCAATGGAACTGGAGTTTAGGGCGGAGTTTCCCATAACCCTCAGCACTAACTGCGGAGTCTGCGGGTTATTCATGTGACGAGGCTCCACGTAATGGTTGCGGTGACTGCGGAGGTTTGGAAACCGTCGGTTAAACGTTTGCTCCGTGGTTTTTGGACTCTGAATTAACCACGAGCACATTTTAGTGCAATCCGTTGAACATTAACGTGAATACATACCACCATTAAAACTTTCCATTCCCTAAGGTTTAATCAAACTTTATGCCAACCAAAGTTTAATACTATTCAACCCTTTTCAAATGTATTTAAACATGGAACGTGGACTTTTTGGGTTTTATTTATAATGTTTTGGAATTTAATATATTGATTTAAAATTAATAAATTATATATATATATATATATTAAACCATACATTATATTATATTATATATATATTTATCAACCCAATCTTAATTAATTAAAAAATAATTCTAACACATAAATATCATGAATTCATATATAAGACTAAATTGAAGAATTTTACAGTTTACTGGACTTTTTAAATCGCGATAACTTCTTCATACGATGTCAGTTTTTCGAACCGTTCGTGGTGTCGAAATCAAGAAGACGAGATCTATCTGTTCGCTTAGGTTCGACACACTTTCGAACACTTTAAATTTTGAGCTATCACTTAGGTCTATGATTCAGTTTTGATCAACTAAAGCAATGAATTGTTTAATGATTATGTTCTGTTTTATAGTTGTATGTTTATGAAATCATGTTTGATGATAGAAGTTACATATCCAAGATAAAGTTTCCATATAGATTCACAAAGATGCATACTCCATTGATTTGATGAAAGAGTTAAATTTGATGACTCAATTGAGAAAGTTAAAGCATATAACATAGCAACCCACTCGTAGTTTCAAAATTTTGAACATCTTTACCCGTTTTGATATTTTTACCATGTTTCAACTTTTGGTACATGTTTTGATAATTTTCACATTAAGTAATGTTTCAAATCTATGGAGATTCTGTAATATTTCCTAGAATCCTAGACCAACATAGATACACTTAGAGGTCAATTATTCATTTTGAAATCATTATTCATCAAATTGTAATTTAAGAAAACATATGTTTGTATTGAATGGTCATTCATTTTGACCTTGCTATAGGTTGTAGGAATTGGTCATAATTTAATCCAAGTGGTGGACACCCTATTCTCAAATGGTTAGATTTCTTAGGTTGAAATCACTATTCATGAAGTAGACATTTGATAAAACATATGGTTGTATTGAATGGTCATTCTTTTTGGCCTTGGTATAAGCTCTGGGCTCTCATCATTTTTTTATCGAGGTGGTGGACACATTATTCTCAAATGCTTAAGCCTGTGTATATGTTATTCAAGTTAAACATGTGAAATTTGGTATGCCAAGTTAATAAGGTAAGGTTTCCCTTTGGCCTCGACCTTATATTTGATGGTTGTAGAGGTCCTTGACTACCTCATTTTTTTTTAGCAAGAAAAAAACAACCTATTTTATATTAATATAAAGTAGTTACATCATTTGAAGAATCAATATATATGGAAATTACAAAATATCCAAAATATCGTAATTCTAGGAAATAGAGCTAGTTCTATTCGATATTATCTATCCATTATAAGGCCTTAAAACTAAGGTATTAAACTAATATCCTATCAACAAATTATAAGTAGGATATAACGAAAACCTATTAGCTCACTATGCATTGCCTTCACCTCAATTGAACTTGTATATATTCCACAAGTAGACCAACCCTGTATTCTTTGACCCATATTACACTCATGTGTACCAATGCCTAATTTAGATAGAGTATCTACTGGTACATTCAGTTTTATATAAATGTGATTTGTAGTGATATCTCAAAATTTATCCACGAGCTATCACACCCTCAACTTCCAGTGTATAAGATTAGATGCCTCCACATTATAGTTACCCTTTTTCCATTCCATGTCTGTCTAAGAATCTCAAAAACGTGAAAAATATCAATACCAATAGCGATAACGAAATCTAAGATACCCCAAAGTGTAGCTATTTATGCCTTCATGGATGATCCCCTGCCACAATTCCAATACAATGTGTAATAGTGATTTCCATCTAGATGGAGAACTTCTCCACAACCACTTGAATTAGATTGAGCCACATCATCAAAAAACCTAGTGGGATATTGTGTTAGATTTGCAGGGGGTTAATCACTTTATGCTTTATCAATTTCATCTTGGGCCCATTGTCCATAAAGTAACCTACAATATTGCATGGGATCTTTGCAAATTTTGGAGAGCATCCTTCAAAAATAAGCTTATTTGAACTTTTCAAAATGCCCCAAATGATATATAAAGGAAGTGTAGCATATTCAAAATTTATAGACTTCCACTCCCATAAGCAATGATTCCAATTGGAGTAGATATTAAGATGAAGTAAGACTTCCTGCCAAACAACTACTACAAAAATACACTTAAGAAATAAGTGGTTTAAATATTCACAATCTACCATACACAATGAACATCTATGTAGGACACAAAACCCCCTTTTCCAGATATTTTCCCAAGTTAATATTTTGTTATTAAGGCACAACGATCCAAACACCCTAATTCTATACAGTAATTTCCAA
The DNA here is from genome assembly GCA_034641835.2 of Pinus albicaulis. Taxonomy (NCBI): domain Eukaryota; kingdom Viridiplantae; phylum Streptophyta; class Pinopsida; order Pinales; family Pinaceae; genus Pinus; species Pinus albicaulis. Next base: position 708,044,257 of record CM076578.1, read on the forward strand.
TTCCATAAAATATTGTACCACCATTTATGATATGGTCTCAACTCTGATCTGCAATTACCTTATATGCCTCTTTGATAGTGATCGATACACCAACAATTGATCCATTCCATTGTATAGATTTATCTTCTTGATTCAATCTCACCCTAACTAATAAGAGGTTTTGTATGAAATAGTTCCAAATGTATGCCTCAAATCGACTGAAACCCAGATCAATAGCTAACAACCAATGTGTACAATTACCAAATGGATCAAACCCCTTGAGATCTGATTAAGTAATACACCCCTTTGACCTGTAGGATACACAAAAAATGTTGTGGAAAATCCATTTCACAAGTGAAACCTGCAATCCTATCAAACCCAATCTGCACCTTCATCCTGTTACCAACCTTCCAAGCTACATTCTCCACAAACCATTACCTAATTGAAAGAAGTGACCTCCAGATAACTGATGTATTCTTACAAGAAATAAGTGGTTGATGAATCCACTCCTCAGGTTGAGTTACTATAAAATATTATCATGAATAACCTCCTACCAAATACCTTCACCAAATAGTGCACGTCTAATACTCTTAAGTCCCAAAGCCCAACCAAACCACTGAAGGTTTTTTTAACCCCCAACTACAGGCATGTTTATGGATATAAATACTCTCTAGACTGACCAAATCATAATTTTTTTTATGATTACTTGATCCAACTCAAATGAACCTGACAATAATATATATGATCAATTTCAAAATAGATTTGGGAATCAAAATGAGATGCATCTAATAAACTACCATAATTTTAAGTACAAATTTTGCAAGAATCGGCCTGCTCCCTATGGTAAGCCATCTATGAGTCTAAGTATAAAGTTTCCTCTTAAATTTTCCCACAAGCCATGTCCAATCTTCTACCTTATAGTTATTTGGCTTTAACATGAATCCCAAGTATTTAAAACCAAGTGATAAAGACTGCACTTTGATATCAAATAGCTACACAATCTCATTGCAAATCACAGGATCCACTTCATTCTCAATTAAAATGTACTTGTATTTGCTAATGAACAACCTCATGGGAAAGAAAAATATGTCAATCTCCTTATAAAAGTCCTCCTCTCCATCAAATCTCCCATACCGAGTAAAGAACAACATCCACAAAGAAGAAATGAGAAACAATTATGTGCCTTGAAACTCGAATTCCTAAAATTCAATTATTAAGCTTCTCCTCAAGTAAAATTTTACTAATATTCTCAATAACAATACAAAATAGTAAAGGAGATAAAGAACAACCTTGACACATACCTATAGAAGCCTTAAAAAAGCGAGTAGGGATACCATTGATCAATACCACAAACTGAAGAAGAAAAAAAAAAGTAATACACCCCATGATCCACTGAACAGCGTTAAAGGTTAGACAAATCTTGACCAGTTCTAATCACAAATATGACCAATCCACACAATCATAGGCATTAATAAAATATAACATAATAATGAGAGCTTCTATATGCTTAGTTTTGATAGTTTGCAAACGTTCTTGAGCCACTACAATGGCATCATGAAACTAGGGTTGTTTCAAAAAGCCAAATTTCTCTTGGGAGATGGAAACTAACAATTTATCCCTAAGACAAATATAAATTATCTTGGATATCAACTTAAAAACCAAATTGCAGAAGGAAATGGGCCTGAAGTCCTGAAATATACACGAATTACTAGTTTTAGGCACAGAGTAATAAAGGTCGAGTTCAATGCACCAGAGATCACTTTTGTAGTTCTAGACTCCTCAACCAATAGTAACAATTCTCCACCCAAAATATCAAAGTGTAGAAAGAACTCCATCAACCACCCATATCGTCCAAGATTCATGTCCTTGGTGAAACAGAATCAACACCTTTGCCACTTCATGTATAGTAACTTGATTTTCAATATAATTAGAATCCTCCTGTGTAAAATATATGGATATGCATTAATCACCCGTAGTTGATTATCAATCTCATGTTCATCTTTGGATGGATAAATACCCTTTAAATATCAGATGGATTCTTCTTGTATATGCTCCATATAATGATATGTATTTCTAGCCACATCCTGAATCTCCTATATAACGTTAATTTTCCTTTGATGAGATGCAAAGTGGTGAAATTATTTCGTGTTATTATCTCTAGCTATAATCCAGATCGCCTGAATATTTAATCTCCTCTCTTCCTCTTGTTGATGAAGTATGGATCTATTTATATTCTCTAATTCCATAAGTGTCTTTCTAGTTTATTCAAAGTGTATATTTGTATACATAGGTTCTGACAGAAGCTCCTCCAAAGTGTCAATATCTTGTAATTCAACATTATTCTTTTTCTTTTTATAACGCTCCCACTTTTCCACCACTTTTTTTAATTATTTCAACTTATAAGATAACATATCCATTTGATTCAAATAGGATATCCATATCCCGAGACCACCAATTTCTAATATACCATTGAGCTCCACCTCTGAAACCCAAGTATGATTGAACTTATAAGGAAGATCCTTATAGTTTTATTCATCCTTCCATTGAAGAAAAATAGGGAAATGATATGAGATGCCTATAGGTTGAACCCCAGTACGTGAATTTCCCATATTCTCAAGAAAATACTCCTTAATCAAGAATTGATCCAATATTTTTTCCACCCCATCTTTGACAAGCTGTAGAAATTTTCCATTACCCATAAAAAAACAAATAATAAGATACTTGCACATGATTTATAATATGAGAATTTAGCAATATGAGGCTTCTAAATGGATACCAAACCACCAGACAACCCACAAGCATCCACATCACAAAAATTCCACCCATGAAAAATGCTAAGGAAATATGGCTAAGCCTTTGCCTCTTGTTAGTCATAGCCTCTTGTATGAGAATCACTAATCAGGAGCTTAAATTTTAGCTCAAAAATCAAAGTTCTCAGAATGACGTGAAACCTAAACGACCACACAATGCTCGTCTAAATCTGGCACGCATAGTTTCACGAAAAATGGACTCTGTATGCTCCCGGAAATGAGTTTTGTCTGTTTGCACAAACAAGAAAAAAATGGCAACGGGGAGCCCAGTCAGTAGTCCGTATTGCTGACAAGGCATGATGACTAGGCAGGGTCCATGTTTGGTCGTTTTCCTCCAGTGAATGATAACTTTCCAAGTGGCAGTATCTTATTGGTTGAATGGTTGGGTGATTTGGCATGTTTTTTATTGGGTTAAGTTTGGTCCAATGGAGAGAGGACACGTGGTGCAGCCTAGGGCCACCACGTGCCCCCCCCTCCCCCTCCACGGTGGTGCAGATAAAATTTTTGTTAAGTCTGGGTGGAGGCATTGCGGTTTGACCCCGTGACCTCCCATGCAACACACGCACCAAATACCACCACACCACTCTAATGTTTCTTACCATAATACTATTCCATACATATTTGAATAGTGTAATGTAATATGGCAGGGGGAGAGGAGGTCAGCCCCCAAATCACATGACCTAAGCGCATAACCAAATGGCGGAACTAACCCTTAATAAAAATTTTAATGTGTTAAACTTGTTTAATTAAAGCACAAACTTCCATTAATTAACCTTAAACCTCATTTGTTAAGCGCTAATTTGAATTAGCACTAAGCACATGTTTAAAGGGTTAATCGCACTTAATCAGTGCTAAATGCACTTAATTAGCATAATGCAGTTTAATTAATATTAAACTGGATTAACTTGGCAGCCCGCCAAATCCGACAGAACTGCTAGTTTAACTCCAGTTAGCTAAATTTAAGCCAAAAATTGTGGGAAACTTTGAAAAGGCCATAACTTTTGGAGTTTTTGACCAAATCAGGTGAAGAAAGAGGCTAGATGACCATTCTTGGCCATTATGGACTCAATGGTGTAGGTTTCAGAAGCAATGGAGCACTTATAGATTGGATTTTTCCATCTTGAAGTTTAAGGATGCCTAGGGCCACCAGAGGGTTAAGCCATATATGCTTCACCTGGAAACCAATTGAAGAGCAAGAAGAGGCTAGATAGCTATTCTTGGCCATTATGAGTTCATTGGAACAAGTTTCAGAACCATTTGAGCACTCTTGGATGGGTTTCTAGAAAATTGAAGTATATGGGTGTTATGGACAATGAGTGTGTTGAACCGGTTCTTGGAGGATTTTTAGATGGAGATGATCTTGCAAGGATTTTCAAGCCTCCATGTGTTTGCAGCAGTAGCATTTGCAATATTTATGTAGCTATTTCTCATATTTTCTTGTTACGTTTTTAAGAGGAAAATATTGTTTATGTATTTGCAATGTTTTTAGTACATGTTGATGCTCTTTCAAATTGGAGTAAGGGATCTTGATGCAAGACACCCATGTGTTGTTGATAGTTGCATACTTGACTGTAGGTCAACAAGTGCAAGGTAAAATAAACTTTGTAGGAGTTATTTCTTTGTAGGAGAAACTTTCCATTTTAGTTTAGCACTTTGATATACTCTTCATGTTGAAACCTTTAGCATAATGAGAATGAATCATGCCTTCAGAGCTAATTCAATGAGATGTAGCCTAGGAGGGGTGAACTCCTTCAAAAATGGATTGTGTATTGTTGTTTGATGCATATTTCCATTCATTTTTTGATGATTTCATGTTTTAAATTTGTTCATGGAATTACCGTAATAAAGACACTTAAAAGAAACTCTTGGAATAACCAGTTGTTCAGTTCAAATATTATGCACATAAGAAGCAAGCATATTTATATTCTGAAGGGGAACTTAGCAGATCATTTACTAATACTCCTCCATTCATTTCAATCATAGATGGTATGATTGTGTTGATCATATATTTTAAGGATTTTTTTTTAGGCCCTCCTTAATCCTCAAATGTTTAGAAACATAATGATTATGTATGCCCATAAGAAGAAGGTTGATATCTAAAGGCCCTAGGAGAATAAACAATTGAATGGTTAGTTGGAGGAGGAGGAGAATTTTTAGATACAATATTCACCACATTTTATCTAGTTTCCCAAGCTAATCGAGCCATATAATTCTTACTACACAAGGTGACATTCCATGCAAATTCGGGATCAGGTACTATAATCTCCAGATAAATTTCCAATGAAAATATAGGCAGTGGTTCCAATGTCTGAAATGAAGCCGCAAAAACCCCAAGAACAGGTTCACTTAGAGAGTGATCTGCACAACGTGTAGGAATAGTATTATAATCCACCAAACGAGACTCATCAATAGACCCAAATAGGATCTACGTATGGGACGGAGGACCAACCTCATCCACAACAACTGTGCTAGGAACAAAAAGTCCAAATTAAAAATTTCTTAACAAAACCTCCTTAGAAGAGGGAGTTGAATGGCAACAAAAAGGGGGACAAGACCGCAAAACATGGAGGTTTTAATGAATCAAAAAACCAATCCCCATCATAGATTTGATAACAGGGTTGACACAAGTCAATGCCAATTCACCATTTGAATGAATAGAAAATGGAGTAGATGGAGAATCTAGGTCTACATAGTCCATCACTAGAGTGACATCCTTTGTAATATGGGGAGAAAAGGAAAAATAAGACTTACTTGGAGATACAAAGCCACATGATCTGAAGTGACCTAAGCAAATCGATTTTACAATCAACTCTTAAATGAGCTATGCCTAAGCCTTGTTGATATAGAATAATTGAGAGATCTGGGATGTGATATTCACCCACACTGCTAGACAAGGTGAGCAGTTTGATGGCGCCTTAAGCATCAAAATGGAATATGTCAGTATTCAATCTTCTTACGGTGTTCATTACCATCCCACTTGAGATTTATATATTATATTAACCCCCTTGGAAAATCCACTTCAACAAGGATCCATGCCATACTTTTATCAGATGCAACAAGATAATGTTCCTCCAAATATATAAAATTTCCAATTTCATCACCTACCTTCTCCAGGGCTATCCTTGTCCAAACTTAAATAGGAAAGCCAAGCACCTTAACCCACACAATCTTACATCTAATAAATTTAATGAGTGGATTAAATCCAATGTGCCAATGTTTTATGCATAGTAAGCCTCTACCATGAACCAAAACACGTGAAAGGATATGGTCAAAATCCTCTATTTACCAAAAGTGGATACAAAACCAACCATTAAGTAGAAAACTAACCTTCAGCCGATATTCCAATATCGTAACCCTTGAATACCTCCTTCATCATTGGTCCCCTCAAGGTTTGATTAAAGGTAGTTCCCTACCTAGGTTCGATGTTTATCAATGTTAGGAAAACATGACTTGGTGAAAGAGTTAAAGTTACTTGGCCAACAATATTGGTTTTGGGCACATGGTTTTTATTTCCCGTGGTTTTATGCCCATGGATTTTTTTAGCACTGCAATTTTTCAAATATTTTCAAATTTTGGTCATCATTCTCCAAGGAATCAATCTACCTTTTGAGTTCGGTTGTAAGATGAAAGTGTCACTGTCAAAGTGTAGAAGTGAGAAAATTTCATTTCGACCTTCATTCATTTCATTTTCCCTCTTTTACCTTTCAATTTTCTAAAAACCCAAAATCCAGCATTTCATTTCTTTCGAAATCCCTTTTTAACTATTAAAATCCATTTTTTATAGTTAAAAGCAGCTCTACCCGCACCACAACAAACCTTTGTAATATCATATATTATATGATATAACTTACCGCACTTAATTATGGTGGACCCCTTACCCTTTCATCGCAAGTGTCTTATCGTAGTTTTAACTTTCATTCATGTTACAATTGTCATCTCCTACAAAACCCTGATCGCGATATTAAAGTGAGACCTTTCCCAGCCACATCACACTTCGCAAGTTTTAATACTTACCTCCCATTCCTCATAACAAAACTCTCGATTTGCGAGTTGTGATATTAAATGGGCCCCATCTCTGTCCTGCCACATCACCCTCTGTTCATCGCACTTCGCACTTCGCAATTTTTAGTTCTTACCTCCTGTTCCTCATAACAAAACTCGCGTTTTGCGATTTTAAATGGGCCCCATCTTTGTCATGCCACATCACCCTCTGTTCATCGCACATCACACTTTGCAAGTTTTAACACTTACCTCCCGTTCCTCATAAAAAAACTCTCGATTTGTGATTTGTGATATTAAATGGGCCCCATCTCTGTCCTGACACGATCCACGTCACCCTATGTTCATCGCACATCTCACTTCTCAAGTTTTAACACTTACCTCTCGTTCCTCATAATAGAACTCCCGATTTTCGATTTGCGATATTAAATGGGCCCCATCTTCGTCCTGCCATATCACACTTCGCAAGTTTTAACTTACCTTCCGTCCCTCATAACAAAACTCTCGATTTGCGATTTGCGAAGCGGCGCCACCTCCTTGCCTCCTCATCACCCCCATCGCAAATCGCGTTCCCTCCAGCTTGTGTCTTATGTTTAAATGTTCTGACCCCGATCTGCGATTGCGATATATTTACAAAAGTCTTTCTCCTCCCGCTCATCATTTATTTAATAATCCCTCCCGCTAATAAAATGAAACTCCGCTATCTCTTTTAATTTGCCTACATCCCTATCACGAAAAACAAGAAACCAAAGGAAAGGAACAACGGCAGAGTTTCTCTGAAACATATTTCTACCATTACTCTCAGCACCAGCACGTTTCCGCGAGGCACCAGGCAACATTCAAGGAACAGCCACACGTCACTTTCATTGTTGATGACACTTTTTGTGGAGTTGGTTGCACTAGAACAGAGGAGGAGTCTTCCTATAGATTGCCACATTATACAACCACTTCGAATTGTTAGCCTTGATGTTGTTTATTTTGATTATGTCATAGCACTTTGTATTAAATTTTTTGTATAAGCCTCATCTTGCACGAGATGGTAATAACTTTTAGGAACGGATTTACTCCTTTTGTGGGCATGACAGTTTCATATTTTTGTATATATGTGACAAAATGCTATGAATTAAGGGTTCGTGGTTTTAGAATCTTGACTCATATGATCAGTACTCTTTTTAGTGAATGAAATGGACAGAAATTTCTGAGGACTTATTACCAATCTGGTGTGTGTATTGTCAATTTCCACTTGTGTTTCCATATGTTATTATCTTCAGTTGCAGTTTTCAATTCCTCATGTTGTTATGAGTTTTTATCAGACTTTTGACATGTCATGTGTTTTATCAATTTTTGTTAGTCTCAAACGGTGAGCCTTCTTGGTAAAATATATATAATAACAGTGGGAAGAGCATCACTCATGACAGTTATCTTTTATAATATTTCAGTAAGAATATTGTAAGGCTAGAAATAGCTTTCTCTTGATGACATATTGCTGAATTGCTACTTGTTTTAATTTCTACAAAATTCAATAGATTTTTTCTTTGCAGACCTACTGTTTCTTCTCTCATTTTACATTTTCTTCTCCTCATGGGCTACAAACTCACTTTTTTCTACCACATCAAGCTCCAATACCCTCATTAGTAGAACTGTGGATTTCACTGAAATCTCTTTTCAATGGATGAGAGTTTAAACCACCTACCAATATCATAAAACAAATCATTAAATTGCCTTAGAGTTTAGGATGTGTCTGGTTAGGCGCTTGATGCAGTCCAAGTGCCGATTCCAGCGCCAACATATTTTGGTGCGTCTGTCGGGAGATGAAGGCCTTGAAACGAAGTATTCTCCCGATGTCTCTTGTTCTGAATTGTCGAATGTCAATTATTAATGGTGAATAAGAATTATGACTTGAAGAAGACTGCAAATTAGTTCACCTAGCAACTCCACAGAGAGGAAAAGGGGTTTCAAAGCCTCCAACTACAAGGAGAAATCAACGATCACCTACTATGACCCCAGTTGCAAACCCAGAGAAGATCATTAAAGATGCAAAAGAAAAAAAGAGATCAGTTGAGGCCACATCGCAGTCAGTGAAGAAGGTACACAAAAAATACATTCCAAAGCAAAAGGTACTTTCATCTAATTTAGAATCAAAAAAAAATTCAGTTTCAAAATATCTTGCTGAAAAATCTAAAATTGAAACTGCTTCCCTAGAAGATCAAGTAGATGTTGTTAACCTAAGCTCAACTGAAGGTTTTCCTCATTCCTCAATTTATAAATCTAAAATTAGTAAATCTTAAGTAACTATTATTTTAGTCAAAGAGGAAAAAACCGAGTTATTAAGTGTCAATAAGGAAATAGAAGAGTTTGTGCTAACTGAAGGGGAGTTAGAGAAAGTATTGGCAATTGCACCTTTTCTTGATAGGGATGTTTTGACTGAAGAATATTTTAAGACCATTTTAAATTTTCTCCAAACTCATCCTGAATACCAGTCTTTCATTACTCCTAAGCAAGAATATTTTCCTTTATCTAGAAATCCAGTTGTTGGGTCATCCTCTTCTCATCCACTAGAAGGGAGTGTTCCTGAAGGCCTCACATTCAACTTATCTGACTTCCGAACTCGAAAAAATAAAGTTGAATTAACCTCATCCCCTCAAGAGACAACTTTTGAAGTTGATTCTTTTGTAGAAGGTGAAGTCAACACATCCTTTGTTCATCTCTTTGAGAATCCACTATTTTCAGTCCCCAAGCCTAAAGAATCAACTCAAGATTTCCAATTTTCTATTGTCCTAAATTAGATTCATAATCCACAAATTGTAATTCCTATTTCCCAAACAGCTACGTCAACCGATCATCCATCAAATGTACATTAGCAAAATATGGCTCAGCCTACCCTTACAAGGATGCAGCAGATAGTGGCTACAAGATATGCTCCACTTGCTCTTCCTCAACCTTTGCATCCATTCCCTCAAGAAGATTACTTGAAATATCTTCCAAAATATATTGGTGAGGTAGAAGGAGTTTTTGTTGAGGAACATTTAGTGGCTTTCTATAGTTATGCTGACAAAAAGAATTTCAAATATGAATATTTATGGTCAAGACTCTTTGTTTAGAGCTTGGATGGTGAAGCTCGTAAATGGTTTAGAAGTCTACCTCCAAACTCAATAACAGGAATTGATGAATTGGAGGAAATATTTGTAAAGCGATGGGGCGATAGGAAAGACTATGTGTACTACCTTACATGATTTGGAACTCTGAAGAATAAACCAGATGAGTCATTGGTTGATTTTACTAAGAGGTTTAATAAGATTTATCAGAAAATTCCCAAAGAAATTAAGCCTCCTGAGACTATAGCTATGATAACTTTTGCAAATGCTCTAGATTATAAGTTTGCTTTATCGTTAAGGGATGAGAAATTACATACATTGATGAATATGCAAGAGGCTACAATTGGAGTGCAGTCTAATATCATGGTTTCTAATAAATTGAAAATGGAGGAAGAAAAGGCAGCAAAGGACAAAAAAAAGATGAAAGAAGAAAAACCTTCTTCTTCTAAGTCTCTTACAACAGAATAAATCCTCGATCAAATGTCAAATTTAATCGAGGAGCTAGCCTCTAAGATGACAAAATTAGAGCTTGAAAACAAACCAGGTGCTAGAGCCAATCAAAATGAGGCAAATAGAAATCATGCTCCCTTCAGGAGGCCTTTTCAACCTCAACAAATCTTACAGAACCCAACAAGGAATGTTGATGTTCAAAATGTTCAGCCTCCTTTGAATAATTTTTCTGAAGAAGATCAGAAAGAACATGAGGAAGAAAATTAATAAATAAACCTTGTAGGAGAAACCTCACAATCAACTTGTTTGACTTTGCAAGAATATGAAGACCAGTCAAGGATTTATTTGTTTTCAGATAATGAGAATGTCCAAATTTATGCACAAAATGATAAAAAAACAGCAAGAAGCTCAAAACAGAAATTATCCTTTGAGGCCTAAAGGCCCTGTTCAGCAACCTCGACAAAAATCAGATTCAGAGAAACAAGCTGCCAAACAGAAGGCCAAAGTCAATGAGGTTCCTCCACTCCAAAATTCTACCCCAATTGTCAAAATCACTACAGAAAATAAGGAATTAGTTCCAATTTATTTCAGTTTCAAATCTGAATTAAGTAAAATCAAAATTCTGGTCCCACTTCTGGAATTGTTGAAAAATCCAGCATATAAAGAGTCTTTTAAAAGTCTGCTACAAACACCTCTCGCTCCCGATTTAGCCAACCTTGGGGATGAACATCCCACTATTTATCTAGGTTGTCATGTTCAAGACCAAAATGATGACAACTCACCACCTTTCTACGTATCACTCAATATACATGACAAATTATTGCATAATTATCTGTTAGATTCTAGGGCTTCTCACAATCTGATGCCAAAGAAAGAGATGGATGAATTGGGATTAGAGATCACCAAGCAATACCATGACCTCTACACCTTTGATTCCAAAAAAGTCAAGTGCCTTGGAGTAATTAAGGACTTGGTTGTTTCTCTTACCCAACTACCTATGAAAAGCTTAGTGATGGACATTGTAGTTGCGGACATTCCTTCTAGATTTGGGATGCTACTTTCCAGATCTTGGTCTAAATATTGGGAGGTACCCTTCAAATAGACATGGCATATGCCACCATCCTAGTGTTTGGAGGGGAATTTAGAAGGCTGTATAGGGAAACCCAAATGGCCTACAGAATTAGTGATCAGCATAATCCTTTAAACCATCCCATATATGCTGAAGAAAAGGAATTGTCATTAATACTACACCTTGTTGCTAATAATAACAATTTCCAACCTGAAATAAGTGAAAACAACACTTTCAAGGTACAAATAAGCAGTATTTAGAGGGAGGATAGATCTGGAAATTGTACTTTGATGGAGCCTCATTAAGAGAAGCATCAGGAGTCGGTGTAGTCCTCTTTTCTCCTACTGATCCAGGTGAATATCGGTGGCCACCCACCTATTCCTATTGCACCCACACCATCAATTCTTGCAACTTTTCACATTCAGCACAACTTACTATTTTTAACAGGTTTTCGGGTCTTGCACTCCCGGAGCCGTTTTAGGGCTTAATGATCCAAGTGGATATTGGTGGCCACCCACCTATTCCATTTGAACCCCCACCATCAATTTTTTCAGTTTTTAAGTTGCAGCACAACTTACTACTTTTAGCAGTTTTTCGGGTCCTGAACTTCCGCAGCCATTTTGAGGCCTTAAACGACATTTTTTGGGAAAACTGGGAGCAACATGGGTTCATCGACTGATGTTGCTCACATCGACATGGGTCCATAGACCGATGTTGCTCACATCGAAAGTTGTACTCCTCTGATAGATATTTCTGACGAGGTATGATACACGTCAAACGAAGATCGTGTGCCAATGTTACATTCCCCGGGAATTTGAAACACCAATTTACCCAAACAGGGCCCATATTTTTGGCGCTTCATCTCCTAGGGTTATATTTTTGGACGTTATGTAATGATCCTTTTTAGGATTGCTTAGCAAGACATGCCTGAAAAATGAATTTTTAGGAATGTGTGCTTCAGCTATCATAAAATGTGTTTAAAAACACTCAGAAATAAATTCCAAGTACTGCAGCAACCTTTACTCGGTTTTTATTCTCAAAAAGTTGAGGAAAAGCAACTTTTCATGCCCTAAAATGACTGTATTCAGAAATGTGCGTAAAAATAAGGGTCATAGCTCTGGTTTATGTTATATTAGGTCAAGAGGGATTCACATGCTGAATTTCAGCAAAAAAAAAATCGTTTTGCTAAGTTAAACAGATCCTCCATTCCCGACTAGGCTTAAAATTATTGATTTCCCATGACTTGGAGTATGCAGAAATTTTTTGAAGCTTAGAGAGCGTATTTTCTGAAGGGTTTGGTGATTTTATGCAGAGATAAAATTATGACAAGTTGAGAATATGATTCAAAGATCTTACATTAGAAAATATGGATCTATACTTGAAGAAAAGGCCTAAAACCCAAGCTTTATGACACAAGAAGCAGAGGATGAACCAGACAGCGTAATTTTCAAAAATCTAAAGCAGTGTTTCATTAAGTTTTAGATCTATAACATATCAGAGTACAAAATGATAGATATAAATGGGATCTATATGTAAAAATGACTTCTAAGTACATTCCCCTTGGGGATCTCATCTTATAATGAAGGACACTGAATAGATATGAGATCTACACCATGGATCTGCAGTAAACTTTAGAAATTTCTAAAGAATAAGTCACACAGCATATCATATCTGAAATAGGACATGGATTGTTTGGCCAATCCACGGATCACCTCAGTGAAGGAAAGGAAGCCTTTCACCGGAGATCTCTCCTCCAAACTATTAGGAAATAAACACTGCAACTCTGTCTGCAAAATAACCCAGTTTCTGAAGCTAACTACGCTGATGAAGTGATGCACACTTTGGCCTCATGCCAAGATAGGAATCTGAAACTCAAAAAAGCTATTGCACTCCTACCAATGGTTTAGATGACTTCCCCACTGAAAAGATGCAATAGAACTCTTCAGATCTGAATAGATCTGATTCCACTTGTTGCAACTCTCTAAATAGCGAAGCCCTAATCAAGATATAGGCTATCAAGGGAGGTGAAGCTTGGCCAAAATTCCAGATAGTGGATCAATGTAGCACAATCTCCTCCAAGAGACCCTCAAGGAAGGAAGAGGAATTCCTAAACAGGAAATTCCTCTCTCTAGTTGAACAACCAGAGTGTTTGAGTTGCTCAAGCAATCTCAAAATCTAATTATCATCAACAACCTTTTCCTTGAGCCTTCTCCTTCCTTTTATAAGATGAGGATGTGTAAAACCCTAAACCACCTTGAATCACTTAACCCTTTTCACATGTAGTCCTCCTTCTAGAACTGCGTTGTCCCTTTAGGAGATACATTGAACCTAAACAGCGTTGTAGATTTGGTCCTGTTGACCCAGTAAAATAGCTCAAAACTATTTCACACACAAGTGGATTTTATGTAACTGGCTCAGATATATCTTTTTTCACATTGAGCATTGATTTATTCATTGATCTAAGGAGTTTTACATGTCCTCCATTAGTCATTTATTCACAAATGGAAAATAAAACAAAATTTAAATATTCCTATTAGCTTGGGCTAATTAGGAATATTACAGTCCTCCCCTCCCAAATGTTTCTTGTCCTCAAGCAACTGCAAGGATAGAACTGAAGGATGTCCCCTCCTCCTACTGTAGCATCCACATATGACGATCTCCTCCAAATAATGAGATGTTGTGTCAACAATGAATCTCCATATTGCCTCTCCCAAGCATGAAAATTAGTTGAATAGCTATCATCATGAATAAGTAGAGTACTCAAGAAGGCAATATGGTGCTGCCTAGAGGCTCCCTTGAGGAATGGGATCTGAAATGTATTTGGAAACAACATTCCCATGTGGATCTTCCATCCCCAAGCAATCATCCACACAAAATGGGTTACCCCCCAACATGGCAACTCCTGAAAATGTTCCTCCACCTTGAGCTCCCGCAAAATAGGTGGGCTGAAAATATGCACATGGTAGACAAGATAGCCTACCCCACGTTGTTCTCCTCTCCACTTAAGATAAGTGTAGAGTGCAAACTGATGTTGGGCTGCAAGGATATTTCCCTCAAGTGGCATCAGGAAGATTAGATCTGCAAAGATCCTCCCTCCAACGCTGTAAAACTAGTTAGCCCAAAATATTTCATATGTGATGGACAGAAGAGTATCATCATAAGGTATCCCATCACACACATGGCTCACCTCCAAGAGAAACAAGTGTTTGGTCATGGTGGCCACAACTCTTCCCATGTTCCCATTAGAACATGCACTGCAGAAAATGTGGGAACCCACTTCCCAAAAGGACACATCCAAACCATGTGCCTCACTCAACATCATGTCTCCCATCAAGATAAAAGAAATATTAGCAATTGAGAACACGATTATCATCATCATGAAGGAAATACTGAAGGTTCTTTGTGATGCAAGAGAGTACCAACAGTTTCCCAAGTCTTCACAGCGCAGTTTTACAAATTGTTGCTTTAGAATAATACATGGCAAATTGTTTCTTGTTACATGGTTAATCATATGAATAAAATGAACATACATGTAAGAAAAAAATCTTTGCCCAAAGCCACATAAGAGATGGTTGTCTCCATCATATAATTTGACCCAATGTAGATCATGGAGCTCAATGAATAGCTTGCTCTCTTGTGGAGCAATGCACTTCCAAAAGATGGTAAGAGGATGCAAGCAAAATCTCTCACCATACGTTGGAAGCAAGAAGATACATGGACCCATGAATGAATCCTCAATAATAGTTTGGCACACTCCCATGAAGGGGAATGAACCAAGTGCTGCATGAAAGTCCTCCTCATGCTTGGAAACCCAAGTCAAGGAAAGCACACCACAGTAATAGATGTCTACATCTACCACTTCATCTTCTTCATCTCCTCTTTGCTCACCAAGTGCATCGAATGAGAAGTGGTCTTGGGAATACTCCATCAATAAATCCTAGCTCCAAAGTGACAACGTCGTTGGCCTATGCAAATAGGCTCCCATCAACACATAGCTCCAATCTTTGACATGCAGAATGTCAAAGGCATCTCCCATAATGCTGCTACAAATGAGAAGTCCTCCCCATGAAGAAATCCCTTCTTGAACATCTAAGGCCAAGGAGTAACCCCTTTGCACTATGATAGTGCCTTCTTCTACTCCTACAACATCATGAAAACTGTGAGAGCAAATCTGCCCTTGCTCCCTCAAGAACATCCCAAGCAACAAAATCTTTTGCTGCCTCCTCATACTTCCAACAACTAAATCATGTAGTGACAACATGGTATTTGACATGAAGAATGTTAAGCCAACACAATGTGCCCATACTCTTTGTTGCCCCATGATGCAAGTATTCTGCCACATACCCTTAGAAAGAGAGTGATGACCAAACTCTTTCAAGAGCAACCAACGCAGCCAAGCCTCCTGCTGCCTGGTGTCATAGATCTACAAGTAGCTCTCTAGCTTCTTGCTCTCCATCCACATCCACTCTACCACTTGTGGATGTCTCCTTCCACCCTTCATCCTGGTACTCCTCCCATGAGGGCTACCATCATCCCAAATCAAATTCCTGCATTTCATGGGATCTTGAAATGCAATCTTCCCGAGGATCAATTTGACCCTATGAGGACCCAAATAGGTGGTATGAAAAACCTACCATCATGATGTGCATGGCTCAAGAAATTTCCAACACAGTCATGAGGGATGTTATCCATTCGAAGATGTCCTCCATCTACTATCTTCTCCTATGAGAAGGGAAGATCCTCCTCAAACTGTTGAATAACTTTGCACTCCATGATGTGCTGAAGTGCAACTCCAATGAATTCTTCCCATGAGGTCTTCTCCTCATGCATGGCCTCCCAAAACCAAAGGGGCCTTGGATTTTCTGAAAGTATAAGTTTCTCTTTGAGCAGGGGTGTGATCATTGAGAAAGGGTCATCTAGAAGGGAGAAAGGGTTTCTCACTTCAAAATGTCTACCATCCATCATTCCACCCTCTATTGCTTCATGAATGAAGCTTCCATGTGAATGCTCCAATGAGGAATGGTTCCTCTCTTCTTCCTCACTGCTTTGGCACAGTGCAGTGCAACTCTGTTTCTCAAAATCAGCAACATGCAAAGATGTAGATCTCTTCATACAATGTGCTGAAATGACAATAGATGGATTTTTAATCATACCTCTGTGAGATGTAGAAGCAAGAGCTTCTTTTGCAACTATGTAGTCTTCCTTCATTACTGAACATGAAAGCTGCTCTTCCAAGGATGTGCCAGCACTGGTACAAGTCTCCACCCTCTCAATCTCCTTGAGACCTTCTTAAATACCCTTCAGGGTCTGGAAAAGGAGCAGGGAGATCTCCTCTTTTGTCATTTTTCCAAGTGGTGGAGCCATGCTCTTGTTTCTTCTGTACAATGCATGTTCTTTGTGAGGGTAGGAAGTGCATGGGTCTTCCTCTCCTTCTTGAAACCTTCTGTAGGTCTCAATGCAACTTTCTTCTCCTTGAAACCCTCTAGGAGTCTCAGTGCATCTTCTTTCTCTCTTCTGATTTACCTCTTTGGAGAGGCCCTTCTTAGATCTGAACACTGATGAGAGTAATCTCATCCTATCCATAATTATGATCTCTATTTATTCTCTTTTCACTTGCTGATAGCTTGATCTCACTGGCTGTGCCAGAGATCATGCTTTGATACCACTGTAATGATCCTTTTTAGGATTGCTCAGCAAGACATGCCTGAAAAATGAATTTTTCAGGGATGTGTGCTTCAGCTATCATAAAATGTGTTTAAAAACACTCTGCAATCAATTCCAAGTACTTTAGCAACCTTTACTCAGCTTTTATTCTCAAAAAGGTGAGGAAAAGCAGCTGTTCATGCCCTAAAATGACTGTATTCAGAAATGTGCATAAAAATAAGGGTCATGGCTCTGGTTTATGTTATATTAGGTCAATAGGGATTCACATGCCAAATTTTAGTAAAAAAAAATGTGTTTTGCTAAGTTAAACAGATCCTCCATTCCCGACTAGGCTTAAAATTGTTGATTTCCCATGACTTGGAGTATGCAGAAATTTGTTGAAGCTTAGAGAACGTATTTTCTGAAGGGTTTGGTGAGTTTATGTAAAGATAAAAGTATGAAAAGCTGATAATATGATTCAAATATCTTACATTAGAAAATACATATCTCTACTTGAGGAAAAGGCCTAAAACCCAAGCTTTATGACACAAGAAGCAGAGGATGAAACAGACAGCGTAATTTTCAAAAATATGAAGCATTGTTTCATTAAGTTTCAGATCTATAACATATCATAGTACAAAATGATAGATCTAAATGGTATCTATATGTAAAAATGACTTTTAAGTACATTCCCCTTGGGGATCTCATCTTATAATGAAGGACACTGAATAGATCTGAGATCTACACCATGGATCTGCAGTAAACTTCAGAAATTTCTGAAGAATAAGTCAAACAGCAGATCAGATCCAAAATAGGACATGGATTGGTTGGCCAACCCACGGATCACCTCAGTGAAGGAAAGGAACCCTTTCACCGAAGATCTCTCCTCCAAACTGTTAGCAAATAAACACTGCAACTCTGCCTGCAAAATAACGTAGTTTCTGAAGCTAACTGCACTGATGAAGTGATGCACACTTTGGCCTCATGCCAAGATAGGAATCTGAAGCTCAAAACAGCTATTGCACTCCTGCCAATAGTTTAGATGACTTCCCCACTGAAAAGATGCAATAGAACTCTTCAAATCTGAATAGATTTGATTCCACTTGCTGCAGATCTCTAAATAGTGAAGCCCTAATCAGGATTTATGCTGTCAAGGGAGGTGAAGCTTGGCCAAAATTCCAGATAGTGGATCAATGTAGCACAATCTCCTCCAAGAGATCCTCAAGGAAGGAAGAGGAATTCCTAAACAGGAAATTCCTCTCTCTAGCTAAACAGCTAGAGAGTTTGAGTTGCTCGAGCAATCTCAAAATCTAATTATCATCAACAACCTTTTCCTTGAGCCTTATCCTTCCTTTTATATGATGAGGATGTGCAAAACCCTAAACCACCTTGAATCACTTAACCCTTTTCACATGGGGTCCTCCTTCTATAACTGCACTGTCCCTTTAGGAGATACATTGAACCTAGACAGCCCTGTAGATTTGGTCCTGTTGACCCAGTCAAATAGCTGAAACCTGTTTCACACACAAGTGGATTTTATGTAACTGGCTCAGATATAGCTTTGTTCACATTGAGCATTGATTTATTCATTGATCTAAGGAGTTTTACATGTCCTCCATTAGTCATTTATTCACAAATGGAAAATAAAACAAAATTTAAATATTCCTATTAGCTTGGGCTAATTAGGAATATTACACATTTAGAGTTCTCTATTGTTTCTCAATAATAAATAGGCCCTCGAGCCTCATTGTAACACAATTCAGAGGTCTGTAGCTGCCACATCTCTTCTCAGAGATACGCTACCAGCACCCTAGCTAGTTTATTTCTATTATGTGTGTAAGCATATTTATGTTATTTAATATTAATGAAATGAAGCATTATTTCTGTTGCATCTCTGTGTTTATGTCTATTTCTGTATTTTATTGCATTCCTGCATGAATCTAGATCAGGGTATCAGAGCATTCTGCTATTTCTTTGTTTTTCTTTGCATATCCCCAACGCGGTCAGAGTATAAGGAGTTAGGGCTCGATCTGGTTGAACCCTTGCAAGATCAGCCTCGCAAACCCCTACGACCTCCCACAGCGGAAGAAAAGAAATATGAGGGAGCAGAAGATCCTATCAAAATATTTCTCGAGGAGGCCCTCGAGAAACAAAGGAACGCAATGATGGATAACTTTTCTCAGATCCTTCAACGACTGCCCACCTACGGCATCCGCATCCAACAACCACTCTAGAGGCACCACTCCCTTCAAGGTACAGGTAAATTTTGACATTTCTGTATTTGAAGGCCAGATAGATGCAGATGTCATAGATAGATGGTTAAATTTGTTGGAAAGGTATTTCTCGGTCCATGATTTATTTGACCAAGAAAATATTATTTTTGCACTCCTCAAAGCCACTCCCCATGTCAAAGACTGGTGGGAAACCTACTGTGAGCAAGAGAAAAAAGGGGAACCCTCTGTGTTCTCGGCCACACCCACTTGGAATTCATTCCGAGATGGCATCAAGGAATAATATTACCCCATGGGGAGCTATGAGAACAAATACATCCAATCGACCACGCTGTGGCAGCAAAGGGATCAAGATGTGCACGAGCTGACGAATTTGTTCCATACCCTACGCACAAATTTGGGTATTAAATATTCAGAAAGACATTTGGTGCTCAAGTACCGCGGTTGTCTACACAAACACATTCATAAGGAAATGTAGTTCCTCGACATTACATCGCTTGGGACAGCATATCGCTATGCCGCCAAGATCAAGCAGAAATTTAAGCAGAAGAAGCGAGACTTTGGATCTGCGAATCCGAAGCCAGGGAAAGGTGCCCCCGAACCGCAAAACAAGGGGAAAGGCCAAAGCGGGGCAACTCATAACAACACCACAAATCCAAAGAATGGCACAAGGAAGTGGTGTGAATTTCATAACAGCCTCACTCATAGCACAAATGAGTGTCGGGCCAAACAGTCGTTGGTGGTCAAGCTAAAGGAACTCGAATCAGATGCATATTCTAATCCTGAGTTGGAACCAGACAAAGGCAATGACAAAGGGAAGAAAATCATTGATGTGGATCCCAGTGCAATTATTGCCACCACCAAGATCCAGAGGGAGGATCCTGAGGATCCAGAGGAGGGGGAGCGCCTCTTCCATTCGCAGATGTGGGTGAAGGGTTCTCCACTGCAATTCCTTGTTGATAGAGGAAGCCAAAAGAACCTCATTTTAGTAGAGGTCGTGAAGCGTCTCGGCTTACCGACCATAGCACACCCGCAGTCGTATACCATTGGGTGGCTTCACCCAGGGAGAGATATCTGCATCCGCCAACAGTGTCGCCTTCCATACAGCATCAAGCCATTCACGGATGAGGTATTATGTGATGTTGCTCCTCTTGATGTAGATGATGTATTATTAGGCCAACCATACATGTGGAGGTGACATGTTGTGTATGAGTTTTGGCCTCGTGCTGTTATTATTACTTTGGGAAATAACTTGTACAGGATACCAGAGGTAGTACCGCCTCCTGCCATCTCTTTGACTACTGCAAATCAACGCAGTAAGATTGTTTCCCAAACCAGGAAATTTATTTTCCTTACAACTCACTCATAGGGAAAGAAGAATATTGTGGCCACAACCTCGAAACAGGGCTCCCCTGCACGGCTGCAGCAGATGGAAAAAGTCATGGAGGAATACGAGGACATTTTCTCCTCACTCACAGAGGTTCCTCTACATTGTCAGGACAAGCACTCCATTGATCGCCGCTTGATGTTGCCATACCTCCTACAAATACACACACATAATCCACACATGTACTGTCTGACGTTGATAAAGAAACCAAAATTACTAAACGCATCCAGCATGTCCACCCACAGGTCCATGACATCTTCGACAAATCTAATACCCATATCAACAGAATTTGACTCATCTCATGGAGGATCTCAACACAATGGGGACCATTGCTTCCTAAGGAGGGAGGAATGATCCAGGTGGATATCAGTGGCCACCCACCTATTCCATTTGGACTTGCACCATCAATTCTTGCAGCTTTTCACATTCAACACAACTTACTATTTTTAGCAGGTTTTCGAGTCCTGCACTCCCGGAGCCGTTTTGGGGCCTTAATGATCTAGGTGGATATTGGTGGCCACCCACCTATTCCATTTTAACCCCCACCATCAGTTCGTTTAGTTTTTAAGTTGCAGCATAACTTACTATTTTTAGCGGCTTTTCGAGTCCTGAACTTCCGAAGCCATTTTGAGGCCCTAAACGACGTTTTTTGGGAAAATCGAGAGCAATATGGCTGTAGAAATTGATGTTGCTCACATTGAAACTTGTAATCCTTGGATATATATTTCTAACGAGGTATGATACGTGTCAAACGGAGATCGTGTGCAAATTTACGTTCCTCGGGATGTTGAAACACCAATTTACCCAAACGAGGCCCATAGTTTTGGCACTTCATCTCCTAGGGTTAGGTTTTTGGACGTTTAGAGTTATCCATTGTTTCTCAATAATAAATAGGCCCTCGAGCCTCATTTTAATACAGTTCAAAGTTCTGTAGCCGCCACATCTCTTCTCAGACATACGCTACCAGCACCCTAGCTAGTTTATTTCCATTATGTGTTCAAGCATATTTATGTTCTTTGATATTAATGAAATGAAGCATTATTTCCGTTGCATCTCTGTGTTTATGTCTATTTCTATATTTTATTGCGTTCCTGCATAAATCCGGATCACCTACTCACCAAAGGGTAACTAAATCATATAAATTGCAATTTTCTACCACTAACAACACTGTTGAATATGAGGCGCTTGTGTTGGGTATGAAGGCAGTGAAAGATTTGGGAGCGGAACAACTAATTGCTTTTGGTGATTCAGAGTTGGTGATCAAGCAGGTGAGAAACTACCACCAAGTAAAAAAATTCCAAGTTGAAAAATTATAGGAATGAAGTATGGGACTTGATTGAGCGCTAATTTTCAGCATTTAATATAAATTTTGTCACTAGAGGGGAAAATAAAATGATTGATTCACTACCTATTGTTGCTAGAAATTTCAAAGTTCCTCTCGATGTCAAGGCGGCCTATGATGTTCAAATAAAAAAAACAAGCCTTCAATTCCTGATAACATCAAATACTAGCAGGCATTTGAGGATGACAAGGAAATTCAGAAATTTTTAGAGTGTGTTGAAGAGTTTGCAGACATACAAATTGATGATGAGCACGACATTGTTGAAAATCAAAATAGCATGCCTTTTAATAAAACCATGGTTGGGAAGAACATTATAGATCTGAAAAATAACTATATTCCTAAAGGCTTAGTTCATTTAGAAATATTTTTTGATAATAATGATGTTTTCATGTTTTCTCAAGCCTAAAAGTAAATTTGATGGAGAGAGTACAATAGAATGTAACATTGGCATAGAAGATCAGCCAAAATTAGTCAAAGTGTCAAAATTCCTTTCTATTGAAACCAGAACAAAATATATCAAGCTACTGAAAGAATTTTTTGATATTTTGCATGGTCTTATAGTGAGTTGAAAACTTACGATAGAATCATTATGAAGCACAAGATTCCTTTGAAAATGGATGCAAATCCTGTAGCACAAAAAATCAGACATATCAATCCCATGATGCTCCCAATCATTGAGAAAGAAATCAGAAAATTATGGGAAGCAAAAATAATTTTGCCTTTGAGATTTTCTAACTGGGTAGCTAATATAGTCTCAGTTCGGAAAAAGAATGGAGAGATAAGAATTTGTGTCGATTTTCACAACCTGAACCGGTGTTCATTGAACGATAACTATCCACTGCCCAAGATGGATTATAATTTGCAGAAGGTTGTAGGATCCAAAATAATGTCAATGATTGATGGCTTTTCAGGCTATAATCATATTTCAATTGGAAGGAAAGATAGATAAAATATAGCATTTACCACACCCTGGGGTACATTCATGTACAACAAAATGCCATTTGGTATGATGAATGGAGGCACAAATTTTCAGCAAGCAATGGATATTTCCTTTGCGAGAGAAAAAGACAGATTTGTAGTCATCTATTTGGATGACATCATTGTCTATTAAAAATCTGATGAAGACCACTTGAAACATTTGAAACAATTTTTTGACAAATGCAGAAAGTTTGGTTTGTCCTTGAACCCAAAAAATTCATCATTTCTTGTCCAAGAAGGGAAATTATTAGGACATATTGTAACAGAAAGTGGCATCTGTATTGATACGGGAAGAGTAGAAGCTATTCAGAAGATTGGTTTGCCAAGGAATAAAAAATAATTGCAGTCATTTTTAGGGAAAATCAACTTTCTGAGGCGTTTTTTTCCTAACTTTGCAAAGTGATCGAACACATAAATGTCTTGCTGAAAAAAGATGCACAATTTAAATGGCGAAATGGAGCAAAGAATTCATTTTCAGCAATCAAGTATGCCTTGACTGAAGCTCCAGTTTTGATTAGTCCTGATTTCGAAAAAGATTTTCTAATTTTTTCATATGCTTCAGAAGAAATAATTGCAGCTATCTTGTTACAGAAGAACAAAGAAGGTTTAGAGCAGCCTATTTCATTTTTCAGTCATGCTTTAAAAGATATTGAATTACAGTACAACTTGACTGAAAAACAAGCATATGCATTAATTAAGGCTTTGAAGTCTTTTCGAGTTTATGTGTTGCATTCAAAAATAGTTTCTTTTGTGCCCAATATCACTGTTAAAGATATTTTACTGCAGCTAGATACAAATGGAAAAAGGGGACGATGGCTGACCAAAATTATGGAATTTGATATTGAGGTCAGACCAACTAAATTGATAAATGGTCAAGGCTTAGCTCGCTTGATGGCTGAATCTAACTACAAGGCTTTAAATCTGAATGTAGAGGCAGCTGAAGGAGAAGATGGAAAAGGTATTTCTAATTATCTTGAAATATTTCATTCAGATTGGTACAAGGATATAGTATAATTTTTGTTAAATTTCAATTGTCCCCTCAGAATGGAGAAGTCAAAGAGAAGAGCTTTCAAATTTAGAGTTGTTAAGTATTGCATTACCCTGTTGGAGTATTATTAAGATGTGTAGATGAAGTTGAATCCCAAGATATTATGACAGAGATACATGCAGGAGTGTGTGGAGGGCATTTGTATTGGAAAGCCACTGCAAACAAAATATTAAGAGCTGGCTATTATTGGCCAACTCTTTTCTTTGATGTTTTTTCCAAAGTCGGGAGTTGTGTCAAATGTCATAAGTTTGTTGGTAAACATAAATTTCTACCATTACCTCTTATTCCTATTTCAACAAATGTTCCTTTCCAGTAGTGGGATTAGACTTCATCATTGAAATTCATCCACCTTCATCAGGACATCATAGATGGATTCTCACAGCTACATACTATTTTACTAAATGGATTGAAGTTGTACCAACCAAGAATGCTATTGATACGGTAATCATCAAATTTCTGTTGGAAAACATTATGTCAAGATTTGGTTGTCCATATAAGTTAGTAATTGATAATGCAATGGCCTTTAAGTCTACTAAGATGTATATCTTTTGTCAGCAATATGGAATTGAATTGACTCATATCACGCCTTATTACCCTCAGGGTAATGGATTAGCCAAGTCATCCAATAAAATTTTGGTGAGGATCATTAAGAAAATGCTGCCTGAAAATAAAAGAAATTGGGACACTTAGTTGGTACATGCTCTTTGGGAAGATAGGGTAAGTGGTAAAAAATCAATTGGAATGTCTCCATTTCATCTTGTATATGGTATTGATGTCGTAAGGAATTTTCAATTAGCTCTTTTTGTGATGAAGTTCATGCAAGATGAAGTTGATGATGAAAATCCAATCCAAAGGAGAATGTTGCAGTTGATAGAGGTACACCAAATCAGAGAATCATTGATAGATAAAACACATAAGTATCAGACTAAAGTCAAATCTTTTTTTGACAAAAGAGAAAATCAACAGTTGTTTCAGGATAATGATTTGGTGTTGCATTGGGATGCCAAGAGCCTAAGACCATGGAAAGCATGGTAAGTTTGAAAATTTGTGGTTGGACCATTTAGAATTGCTAAAGATTTTGAAAACAATACTTTTCTGCTCAAACATTTGGATGATGATCAGCTAACTGGAGGCCCAGTCAATGGTCGTTTTCTCAAGAATTTCTTTGTTTAGTAAGTCAGTTGATTCATTCCATTGTAAATATCTTGTGTGATGTGTCAATAAAACTCCATTCCCAATGGTACTTGTGGCTGTATATATGGTCAGTCTTGAGTACAGTTAGTCAATGTTCAGTCCTAGTCATATTTTCCAAGAAGTATTCTGAGTTTAAAGAGTTTTTTAAGGCACTGATTCTACAGTCCTTGAAGCCTCATAGGGAGGACTTCATCCCCAATAGGAGCCACTGTTAACACTACAATTTTTCAAATATTTTCAGATTTTGGTCATCATTCTCCAAGGAAACAATCTACATTTCAGTGGTTGTAAGATGAAAGTGTCATTGTCAAAGTGTAATGGTGAGAAATTTTCATTTAAAGTCCAGCGTTTCATTTCTTTACAAATCCCTTTTTAACTATTAAAATACATTTTTTTATAGTTAAAAAGCAGCTCTACCCGCACAACAGCAAATATTTGTAATATCATATATTATATGATATAAATTACCGTACTTAATCATGGTGTGCCCCTTACCCTTTCATCGCAATCGGCTTATCACAGTTTTAACTTTCATTCATGTTACAACTTTCATCTCCTAGAAAACCCCTGATTGCGATATTAAAGTGAGACCTTTCCCTGCCATGTCACCCTTTATTCATGGCACTTCGCAAGTTTTAACACTTACCTCTCGTTCCTCATAACAAAACTCTCGATTTGCGATTTGCGATATTAAATGGGCCCCATCTCCGTCTTGCCACGTCACCCTATGTTCATCGCACATCGCACTTCGTAAGTTTTTACACTTACCTCTCGTTCCTCATAAAAAAACTCTTGATTTGCGATTTGCGATTTGCAATATTAAATGGGCCCCATCTTCGTCCTTCCATGTCACCCTCTGTTCATCACACATCACACATCGCAAGTTTTAACACTTACCTCCCATTCCTCATAACAAAACTCTCGATTTGTGATTTATGATATTAAATGGGCCCCATCTCTGTCCTACCACATCCATGTCACCCTTTGTTCATCACACATCACACTTTCACCCTCTGTTCATCACACTTCGCAAGTTTTAACACTTACCTCCTGTCCCTCAACAAAACTCCCGATTTGCGATTTGTGAAGTGGCCCCACCTCCTTGCCACATCATCACCCCCATTGCAAATCGCGTTCCCTCCCGCTTGTGTCTTATGTTTAAATTTTCCGACCCCGATCTGCGATTGCGATATATTTACAAAGGGTTTTCTCCTCCCACTCATCATTTATTTAATAATCCCTCCTGCTAATAAAATGAAACTCTGTTATCTCTTTTAATCTGCCTCCATCCTTATCACGACAAACATGAAACCAAAGGAAAGGAAAAACAATAGAGTTACTCTGAAATAGATTTCTACCATTACTCTCAGCACCAACATGTTTCTGCAAGGCACCAGGCAGCATTCAAGGAACATCCACACGTCACTTTCACTACTGATTACACTTTTTGTGGAGTTGGTTGCACTAGAATAGGGGAGGAGTCTTCCTATAAACTGCCACATTATACAACCACTTTGAATTGTTATCCTTGATGTTGTTTATTTTGATTATGTCATAGCACTTTGTATTAAATTTTTTGGATAAGCCTCATCTCTTGCACGAGATGGTAATAACTTTTAGGAACTGATTTACTCCTTTTGTGGGGATGACAGTTTCATAATTTTGTATATATGTAACAAACTGCTATGAAGTAATGGTTCGTGGTTTTAGAATATTTACTCATATGACCAGTACTCTTTTTAGTGAATGAAATGGGCAGAAAATTTTGAGGAATTATTACCAATCTGGTGTGTGTATTTTCAATTTCCACTTGTGTTTCCATATCTTATTATCTTCAGTTGTAGTTTGAAATTCCTCATGTTGTTATGAGTTTTTATCAGTGTCTTGGCATGTTCATGTGTTTTATCAATTTTTTTTAGTCTCACACAGTGAGCCTTCTCGGTAAAATATATATAATAATAGTGGGAATAGCATCACTCATGACAATTATCTTTTATAATATTTCAATGAGAATATTGTAAGACTAGAAATAGATTTCTCTTGATGA
This sequence comes from Pinus albicaulis, assembly GCA_034641835.2. Lineage (NCBI taxonomy): Eukaryota > Viridiplantae > Streptophyta > Pinopsida > Pinales > Pinaceae > Pinus > Pinus albicaulis. The sequence continues at coordinate 708,071,529 of CM076578.1, forward strand.
AATATTTTTGAATTGCTACTTGTGTTAATTTCTAACAAATTAAGTAGATTTCTGCTTTGCAGACCTGCTGTTTCTTCTCTCATTTTACATTTTCTTCTCCTCATAGGCTACAAACTCACTCTTTTCTACCACATCAGGCTCCAATACCCTCATTAGTAGAATTGTGGATTTGACTGAAATCTCTTTTCAGTGGATGAGAGTTTAAACCACCTACCAATCTCATGAAACAAATCATTAAATTGCCTTAGAGTTTAGGATGTGTCTGGTCACACCCTTGATGTAGTCCAAGTGTTGATTCCAGCGCCAACAGATTGCATGTATTAAATCTTTTAAAAGACTTGGGAATACTTCATTGTAATGTGCCAGGGAGGTGAGCATTGAAGCATCACTTGGATGGATTGACTTGGTTTTGGCCAAGTGACTAATACAATATTTTATTAATTGTTTTGTTTTCCTTCAATTTGGGGATTTTACATAATTAAAATTGTTTTCATGTGTGATTTCTTGTTAATGGTAAATTTATATTTCTCAAATAATTTCTTTCCATGATTTTAAACATATATCCAAACCATGGGGTGAGGTTGAAGTCGAGAGAGAAGCTTCATGGGTTTTGATCAACATGTGTGAGAATGATAAGAGCCAAGGATATGTGGAAGGATGTGTACAACAAAACCCATGCCAAGCCTCCTCATGACACTATATTTATGTAAAGGATGCACACAAAGTGTTTGAAGAAATGATTTAATGAGATGATTTATCATAGTTTGTTTGGTTTAGTGGTGAAATGGTTGACCTATGGAAGAGAGAGAGATGTTGGTTGTGCATCATAAACAAAAATGATAATAATAATTGAAATATTATATATTATGATGGAGTTCAAAAAAAATTCATGTAAATGGGTATACTATTGTAAGACTTGGTAAGGCATGTGTATCCTTCAGAAATTACAAGTAAAATATGGAGTTAGACCTAGGTGATAGGGGGACATATTGAATTATCGAATACCCTGGATATAGAATTTAAGGAGGGTAAGGAATGAAGGTGAATGATGTTGACTCACTTGGCTAGTTTGTCTTGATTTGGTAAAGGAAACCCATGCCAATATTTTAAGTGGGTATTGTTAGGTAAACTTGACTTAGTGAAAAATTCAAAGTTAGTTGGTCAACAATGGAGGTTTTGGGCACATGGTTTTGGTTTCCCATGGATTTTTTCATGTGGATTTCATGTAATTAAGCTTTTAAAAAGCTTGGGAATATTTTATTTCTATGTGCCAGGGATGTGCATAGTGAAGGATCACTTGGTCGGATTGGATAGGTTCTAGCCAAGGGACTAATCGAATATTTTGTTAGTTAGTTTTTTTCCTAGTGTTAACGGTGCTGGAAATCCATCAACCAAGGGGTTATCCCAAATCTGAAGTACCAATTATACCTCACACCATTTGGAGTAGGATCCCCATCCAGTGTATCGTCCTAGCTACCATGTATCCTTGTAGATTTTCCTTGGCTAAAAATCTCAACACAAGAGAGTAATACACATATATTTTTGGATTAGCAAGTGAGTATGCCTTGTGAAATGTTTTCATCCAAACTTAAACAATAACACAATAGAATACAGATATAACCATAAATACAGAGATTCAACATAAATAACACTTCATTTCATTAATATCAAAGAACTCGAATATTCTTATATACATAATGGAAATAGACTAGCTCGGGCGATAGCTTATCTCTGATAAGAGATGTGGCAGCTACATTTCTATGAATTGTGTTACAATGGGCTCAAGGGCCTTTTTATTATTGAATAACAAGGGGAAACCCTAAACTACCAAAACCATAACCCCAGATGGAACGCCAAGAGTTTGTGGGCCCCGTTGGGGTTAGTTGGGCAGCGAACTTCCCGAGTCATAACTTGGTCATATTATCAACATTTGGCACATACAATACCTCATTGGAAATATCTCTTCAATTGCTACAAAATTTTATCCAACTACCCAACTACAACTTTTAGCTTGTTGTGGAGCTCAAAAACGTCGTTTATGGGGTCAAAACTGCTCCAAAAGTTCAGGACCCGAAAAATTGTTAAAAATAGTAAATACTGCTATAAACAAGGAAATTGATGAAACCGACTAGATGTCTAGGTGGAATAGGAGGGTGGCCACCAACATCCACATGTACCAGTCCTCCTTTTTAGGAAGAAATGGTCCCCTTTGCATGCAAAACCTCCATGAGGTGAGGAAATTTATGTTGAACCTAGTCCCTAGTGAACCACTTGCCCTGGTGAAGGAGTTGACCTGCTTTGGAAAATCGATATAGTTGGATCCTCTGTTGGAGAGTGTTATTGATTTTCATTTCCATGATCTGATCAGTTGTGGCATGTTCCATGCAGTCTGGGCTTAACTCTGTTGGTGTGAGTTGTTCTACAATGTTAGATGTGTCTAGTAATGGTGGAAAGTATGACCAAAGGTTGTCCACATTGAAAAATGGGTACAAGCCAAGGAATGGTGGAAATATGGGTTCTAAGGAATTATCCCCTACATCCTTGGTGATGGTGTACAACCCATATCGGAGTGACTGAAGCTTGCGGTGGGGCCCAATGAGGCGCTCCTTCTACAAATGTAGCCAAACTTTGTCGCCCACCTGGAACTTGTGTGGCACCCAATGTTGATCATGTTGTTGCTTGTACTTAGCATTGGATCTATCCAATATGTCATGGACCTGCTGGCGGATGTGTAAATTACGCTCAATGAATCTATTAGCCCTGTCTAGTTTGGAATGGACATGAGCTGAATCTGCCTGAGTAGCAACAAATGGTATGGCCACATCAATGGTACATAATGGTTGGAATCCCGACCCGACCTAAAAGGGTTATGGCTTTCATCCCATGTGTGTGTATCCTTCAAGTTGTACATGCACAAAATGTGTATGATCATCATGTTAAAAACCTCTGTTTGGCCATTTGTTTGGGGGTGGAAAGTCATGGACTTAGTGAGCTTGGTATCCAACATTGACCAAAGACTTGACCAAAATGTACTTAGGAACTTGATGTCCTGATATGAGATAATGGAATGTGGTATCCCAAAGTGTACCCACAATCATTAAAACAAGAGCTTATCAATGGCTTATGCTATGATACTCTTGTTATGTCATCATAATGGCCATCTTAGAGAATCTGTCGACAACCATGAAAGTGCAATCTTTTCCATTATAGAAGGAAGGCCCGACATGTAATCCATGGAGATGGATACCCAAGGTCGAATAGGAGTAGGAAGAGAAGTATATAGGCCTCTCTTCCTAATGGTTGGTTTGGAAATGACACAGGGAGTGAAGGATCTGATGTACTTCCTAACATCCTATCAAAGGTTCGACCAATAAAGATACTTATGCAGCACTGCCACTATTTTCTCTACCCTGAAATGTCTAGTAACCCGACTGTAGTGCGCCTCCCAAATAATCTTGGCTTGCTCGCTTGAAGGAACACAAATATGTCCTAGGTGGCATAACAGTGCATCCTGGAGTTGAAAATTTGGAACTTCCTTGCCTTCGAGGAGCGTCTAGTATGTGTTTCCAAATTCTGGATCATTCTTGTAAATATGCGGCCACCTTAAAGTCTCGTTACCACAAAATTCGAGCATAGTGGTCAGTGAAATGACCGAAGGTCAGCTAAGTTAGCATGAAACATTGTTGGTGTTTCCATTTTTGTACTTACTATTCAAATGGAACTATTGTAGGTATGTGAACCATTTAAAATGGAAATCTTTTGCAACTTCCCTTGTGTTTGTATGAACTACAAGGGTCGGTGGTCTGTGTGGATGACTGTTTCCTTCCCCAGAATGTAATGATTCCATTATCGGCAAGCCTGCATAATGGAAATAATCTCTTTATCATAGCTGGGATAGTTTCAGACTATTTCTAAAAGTGTCTCACTATGACATGCCACTAGAAGCCCCTGCTCAGTAAGAACTACACCAATAACATAGTCAGAGGCATTTATCTTAATCTCAAATGGTTATTGTGGGTTTGGTAATGTGAGTACTAATGCAGAGCAGAGGTGATGCTTCAACTCGACAAATTCCTTTGATTTGGATTCAAACCAAAAGAAATTTGATTTTGCACCTCCCTTGGGGACTTGACTCAAAGGCCAAGTGATATGAGAGAACGCCAACACAAACCTGTGGTGGAAGTTGCTAAGACTTAGAAAGTTGTAGAGCTCTGTTAGATTGGTTGGGGCTGGCCAATCCTGAATTAGTTGTATCTTGGTTGGGGCTAGCCAATCTCGAATTAGTTGTATCTTGGTTGGCTCCACATGCACACCCCACTCATCAATGATGTACCCAAAATATTAAACCTAGGTCATACCAAAAGTGAATTTATCCAAATTGGCACACAACTTGTGTTTTTGAGGGGTTTGGAGGACCTGTCAAATACGGTGGAGGTGATATTCCCAACTCTGGCTAAAGATCGGGATGTCATCCAAATAGACCACCATGAATGAGTTGGTGCAGGGTCAGAAGATGTCGTCCATCGACCTCATGAAGGTTTCGGGGCAATTTGTCAACATGAAAGGTATAACCATCCATTCGAAAAGGCCCTCCTTGGATTTGAAGGTAGTATTCCACACATCAGAGTGTTAAATTAGTAGATGGTGATAATTGAACTTCAAGACCATATTACTGAAATATTTGGTCCCTTTGATTTTGTCCAGAAGGTCATCAATCTGTGGGATTGGATACCTATTCTAGATAGTGATTTTGTTCAACGCTCGATAGTCAATACAGAGTCTCCAGGTCCCATCCTTATTTTGTGCCAACACGATCGGGCTCCCACAGGGTGATGAACTTGGCCTGATGTGCCCTTTCTGCAACAACTCCTGAATCTACCTCTTGATTTCATCATTCCCTATAACATAGCGTCGATAGATCGGTCCATTGGGTAGTGGCGCGCTCGGGGTGAGGTCGATGGAGTGTCTGACCTAACATTGTAGAGGCACCCCTGTGGGTGAGATGAAGATTTACTTGTACTCCTCCACAACCCTATCTATCTGCTATCATCCAAAGAAGCCTTGTCTGGAGGACATGGCCACAATCTTATTTTTCTTTCCCTGAGGGTGAATCATAAGGAAAAAAATTTCCTAGTTTGGTAAATGATCTTATTGCATTGCTTCGCAATGATAAAATAGATGGTGGTAGACGACATGACCTCTTGTATCATATACAATTCATTGACCAAAGTAATAATAATAGTGTGAGCCCTAGACTCATACACAACATGTCGCTTCCATAAGTATGGTTGTCATAATAATACCTCACAAACTTCAAGAGGAGCAACATCACATAATACCTTATCTCTTAAGGGCTTGATATTGTAGGGTAGGAGAAATTGTTGGCTGATGCGGAGATTTCGTCCTTGGTGAAGCCACCCGATGGTGTATGTTTGCGTGTGTGTTATGGTTGGTAGGCCCAACCGCTTCACGAACTCTACTGAAATGAGGTTTTTTTGGCTCTCGTTGTCGATAATAAACTGTAATGGAGAACCATTCATCCATATATGTGAGTGGAAGAGTCACCCCCCCTCCTATGAATCTTCGGACTCATTCTTCTGGATATTAGTGGTGGCAACAGTGGCACTAGGCTCCGCTTCAATAATATGATTCCCCTTGTCGGGTTATAAGTCAGAGTCAGAACATGCATCTGATTCAAAAGACTTCATCTCGGCCACCAGGTACCGCTTGGACCAACACTCACTTGTGTTGTGAGTGGGGATCTTATGGAACTCACACCATTTTCCAATGTCCTTCTTTTTCTTCATGGTGTTTTTCTTTGCTTATGGCTTCAATGGGTTGTCCTAGGTCACCCCGCCTTGGATTTATCCTTTGTTCTCCGATTTGGGGGCGCCTTTCCTTTGCTTTGGATTCACATATCCGAAGTCTCGCTTCTTCTGTTTAAATTTATGCTTGATCTTGACAGTGTATCAATAGTCGACATTGAGCGATGAGATTTCCAGGAACTCCATCTCATCCTGGATGTACTTGTGTATACAACCACGGTACTTGAGTACCAAATGTTTCTCAGAATCCTTGATACCCAACTTCATGTGAAGGGTATGAAAAATGTTCTTGAACTCTAGCATGTCTTGGTCCCTTCCATGCCATAGAATGGTCCACTTTATGTATTTATCCTCACAACTCCTGAAAGGGTAATACTGCTCCTTGATGGCATCCCAAAAAGAATTCCAAGTGGGTGCGGCCAAAAATAGTGAGGGTCCACTCTTGTCCCTCTTCTCATAGTAGGTTTCCCACCATTCATTGACATGGGGGGCAACTTTCACGAGTGTAAAAATAATATTTTCCCAGCTGGAAAATTCATGAACCGAAAAATAACCTTCTAACAAATTTACCATTTATTACGATATCTACATCTATCTGACCTTCAAATATGGGGATGTCAAAGTTAACTTGTAACTTAAAAGGAGTGACGCTTCCATAGTGGTTGTTGTAAGAAGACATTTTGTTGCCTGTGGATAGTCGCTGAAGGATCTGAGCAAAATTTTCCATCATCGTGTTCCTCTGTCGCTCGAGGGATTCTTCAAACAATATTTTGAAAGGATATCCTACTCCCTTGTCTCTCTTTTCCTCCACCATGGGAGTTCATCAAGGTTTATGAGGCTGGTCTTGCAAAGGTTCAACCAGTTCGATCCCTAACTCCTTATACCTTGACCTTATTGGGGACATGCAAAGAAAAACAGAGAAAGAGTAGACCGCTCCGATACCACTCATCCGAACTTAAACATGAATGGACCAGAATACATATATAACCATAAATAAAAAGATGCAATAGAAATAACACATCATTTCATTAATATTAAAGAATTGAAATATGATTACATACATAATGGAAATAGACTAGCTCGGGTGATGGTAGCTTATCTCTGAGAATAGATGTGGTGGATACATGCCTATGAAATGTGTTACAATGAGGCTAAAGGGCCTTTTTATTATTTAACAACAAGGGAAAACCCTAAACAACCAAAAACCTAACCCCTGAAGATGGAACGCTAAGAGTTTGTGGGGGGATATTTGGGCATCCAACTCCCTGGGGTCGTAACTTGGTCATATTATCTTCGTTTGGAACACATGATACCTTGTTGGAAAGATATCTCTGAGTACTATAGGATTTTTCATAGGCCCATTCCTATGGGTACAAGCCTGCTACAGACCTAAAAAAAAATTCGTTTAGGGTGTCAAAACTACTTCGGAAGTTCGAAAAACTACTAAAAATATTAAATGTTGTAATAAACAAGGAAACTGATGAAATTGACAAGAGGTCTAGGTGGAATAAGTGGGTGGCCACCAATATCCACCTAGATCATGTTCGGCTATAGAAGTATCAATTTCCTTCTACCAAAATGGAAGAGAAAAGTGGACCCTTTAAAGACAAATAATAGTACTAATCTAGAAAAGGCACACGAGCATACACATATAAATGAACCGTTGATCATCCAACGAAATATTTCATAAGGAAGCCACAATTGTTAAAGAAAATACAACACGCGTTCAACAAGATAAGTACCAAAGCCACCGAAATAGTTCAATTTCCTTAATACAGATGAAAACAACATACATCACAAATATTCAAAGAATAGTCTTACGATATTCACGACATATGTGTGAAAGCGTGTTGGCTCAACAAGCTTCTAAATTAAGTAGAAGTTCCAAGATACATCAAGACAGTAAATGCCACTAGCCCCAATATTGCATGTACTTCTTCTTCCTCCTCCTCATGACTTGAAGATAAGGAGTCTTCAATGTGATCTTGATATTTTGTCTTCTATTGTGATCTTGTGTTCCTCCGTCCTCTCGCATAATTATCATCTGATATTTTCAACTCCATAGGTGTCTTCTAGGATGGTCTCCCTCTCCTTTTCATCCATCATCATATTTTCATGATGAGATAGAGTACCAGCAAATTAAAACCATTTATGACAACACAACATCAATCCGAAAAACCCCTAATATAACATGTTTCATGAAATCACTTGTTACGGTTGCAACTGGTGACTGGTTGAGTAACAGTGATATCCCCAATTAGAAATTATACTAATTAGACTATTAATTTTTGATAAATTTTGATGTTTCTAATGCCAAGCAGAAATAAGGTGGGTTGGGACCCACAATTAATAATTAAGGGAAAAAATACAGCCTACTCCTATATTTCACACGGAAAAATTGTGACCTTAGTGGAGTCCATATGACCAGCATTCAATTTGGAGGCAACTCCCTAGGTGGCAACGTGGGAGAGGCTCTATGGGGGCAGCACAGTGAGTGGCTGAATGAGGGGACTGCGTAGTCCATGATGTGCCCAAGGGAACGTTGGGGCTCAATTGATGAAAGGAAGTGAAGGCAACTCATTTCCTTAATCATTCATCTTCTATTTTGTATGTCATCTTGACATAGCACGCTTGTGACGAGTGCCAAGTCTGTCATGTTTTTTAGCACACGAGATCTTCAAGTGGAGATCTCAACCTCTACCTTGGGGGCCTTCAAGTGCCCACTAAGGAGATTAGTTCCACAATTTTGGTGAGGATTTGACATAGCAACAGCAACAGGAGTGCGTAGTCTCTTCAAGACATATACCATCAGTTCCAGTCATGAGTCAAGTTTCCTAGCAGTTGGGTGAGCTAAGCCCAAGAGGGTCAATTTTCCAAGGTCAAAACTAGGACGAACCCTTTTTGGGTTTTACTAGGTTTATTGATGAGAAACCAAGATTAATCTGGAAGATTTTTCTAGGTAGGTTTGAGGTGTCAAACAGAGATCCTAACTCAGCCAACAACTAGTGGAGCTAGGGGAAAATAGGGCTGAAATACTTGGGTCAACATTTGGCCAATTCATTTGCGAGTTTTTGTGGGTTTTGTGAGTAGAGTCTGGGTTTAAAAGCCCATAATTTTCTGAGCAGTGGAAGTTGTCAAGCTAGCAATCTGAAATCAACCAACAACAACATTTCAGGGCAGAGCAACACAACACCAGATCCAGTTGCAGAGAGTCATTTCAACTTGGGTTGAGAAGTATTCTAACCTGCCTTGAGTAGGCCCAAGTGCACCTATTCCAACACATCTTTTGTACTCAATTCTCGACATTAATAAAATGGCTTAGCTCATCTTTTGGATTTAATTTCTCATGTATTGATGGTGTAATTTATTTTTCTATATTTTTAGTCTATAGTTGTTTTTATATATTTTTAGTCTATAGTTGTTTGTATTACTATCATTTTCCCATTTGGGGATATTACAATGGTATCAGAGCCCATCGACTTGGCTCAACCTCTAGAGTATGCAGTCTATGACACCAGAAGATAGGCAGAACATAACCCACCAAAGGCAGTAGAGGTGGAAAATATGGGGGAGTCAAGGAGCAAAAGGGAAGAAACTCAAAGGCCCTAAATGATTTAGCAAAAGGACATAAGGGAATTTTGGAAGGACTCAAGTAACATAATAGGGATAAGAGCATCCATCATGAGTTCCTAATTGGGGATACTTCATGGTTCTCACAATAGTGTGATCAACCTTTACCAGCCACTCACCCGTTAGCCTTTAGTAGGCCAACCAGGACCACAATGCCTACATTTTTACCTTCATTACTGAGTGAGCAAGGTTAGCAGCATGATCATATACCCATGGGATATTATTTCTGAGAATGGTAGTCCATGGGGCAAAACTTCAGGGAAACTTTGTCCTTCAGATATTACTACCAGCTCAAGCGGGATTAAAAACGCAAGAAAAGTAGGGGGTCTAGCATGCAGAGCTCAGATTTGCAGTGTACCATTGGGAGGATACCTTTTCCCATGTATGATGGATCCACCAGGTGCACGGCTCGGGATCGGGTGGAAAAGTTGGATACCTTTTTCCAGCTTAACCGAATAACAAAGGTGGAAGCCATCAAAATGGCTACCTCACACTTGGAGGATGAGTGCACACTGGATTATGGGGAGCTCGTAGATACACCTAGTGTGACGCAAGATTCACCATTTTCAGATACTCCCTTGACTACTCTGATTGACATCATAGAGGAGAGAGTGAAACATACACCCATAGGCCCATCCATTGATGAGGTGTCAAGGGAGACAATGGTGTTAGATGATGGTCACCCATAACAGTTTCATCAGTTCCAAGAAGACCTTCTAGCATTGAAGGAGAAGGCCACGATAGTGCGAGAGGCTATTATGCAACATAACGAGAGGTTGGAGGTCATCATAGAAGTTTTTTCTGAGTCAGCAACCAAGCTTACTCATGTTAGGGAGCGATTGGATTCCCTAATGGTCCAACTAGAGTGCACATTAGGGCATCAAATCAGCCCTCTTTAGACATACATATATGGGGTTGGTAGCACTATTAGGTTGCCTCTACGCACTAGATGAGGTGACATGAGCTGCGCAAGGTGAAACACTCGCAGGATGGAGGGTTTGTTCTGTGTGCGGGGACTCTTTCTTTCGATTCCTCTCTTGGGGTTGGATGGAAAGAGATCCTGAGTTGGTACCCGGAAGAGAGGGATGGGCTCATGGAGATGATAGTATTTTGGAGTAAAGAACAGTGGGGGCTTTTAGATACCAAGGGCACTAGAGGTCCAGGTTGGCATTGGGATCTAGATTGGGCATCCTATTCGACATTAGACATGCGAGATGGATTTTACATTGATAAGATAAGCAATCTAGAAATGGAGCACATGCATTCCTTAGGGAGGTTCCAATCAGAACTAGCATCCAGGCGGTTTGTGAGCAGAATCCATGGGATGTATTTACATGTTGTTTATGCATGGGGTTACAAGATGATTGACATTCCATGGAGGGAGCTCGTGGGAGGAGGTGGTATTGGCAGGCCACCAGACAGGGCATTACACAGAGACAATGCACTCCAATTGTTATATGGGACACTTGAGCTATGGAGGATAGGCGTAGTGGTGTCATTTTCATTGGCATGTGAGGAGTCAGGCCGCTTCAATCTTTCAGAGCAGATGGAGAGATTTAGCCCACATCATGGGGGGTTTACTAACAGAGCAGTAGATATCTTGGCCCATGCAGGATACTATACGTGATCCAAGGTAAATTCGTGATACCCTTAACCAAGACCTTTTACTTGAGTTGATAAATTAGAATTGCATTTAACTAAAGCATTAATGAACATAAATGAACAATTTCATGTTGTAAAGAAGAGGAACACAACATGTCAAGATCAGCAATCATAAGGACACGTCATTTGATAATGGAGTTCATCTAGGAGGGACTACATCTCTGGGCCTCGGTGTCAAGATGGTGTAGGTTATTGCATTAAGTGTTGTAAGGAAAATTCCCTCACGCAGGATTGGTTGGACCTCTCTGCGAGATGTTCCACTATCGGAACTCTCATTCATAGAAAGGACTACTATCAGTATGACAATAACTCACACATAATGACTATGAGTATCTCGCCAACATGCCAAACAAGGGATCTCAAACAACCTATATGTGACAATGAGTATCCTGCCAACATGGAATCAAATGGGGGGGTGCCCCACAACTTCCTCTGGCACCGTATGTAATATGGTAGCATGGAATATTCTAGTTTTACATTGGGACCATCGCATGGAAGCGGGCCAGCCACGTGGTTGGCGCGGGGTCGATACCTATCGCTCTGTTGTCATGGTCCGGGGCAAGGTCTTCGATCAACGAAACCCCCCCACCATATATATGATATGCAAAAGTAAATGTGGTTGGTTGGTACCGTGGGGTCCAGCGGGGGTCATGGCCCACCGACCCATAATAATAATAATATATGTGTGTGTGTGTTATGTGGTGGGGTGGCGGGGGTGGTGGCCTGCCACCCTTTTTTTAATATATTTTTGTTTTGTATAAAACAAAATATTTGTTTTCAAAAATTCCGAAAATGGGCATTAGTGGGAATTTTAAGTGTCCAACAACTTCGCCCGGAATCCAGCTGAAGCGAATGATCCAAGTAGATCGAATAGGTCAGTACAAAGGCTCAAAAATTAAAGTGTCTGGAATGTGGAAAGCTTAATGTCAATTTGTAGATCTTGTCTTTTTTATTCCAATGGTGCAGACGGCACTCAATTCTGAGTTTGTATGAAGGAGTTAGGAGAAGTCAAAGTTCGAGGGTTAACTTGGTGATGTGGTAGCTTAAGGAGGCAAAAATTTTGCTGAAACCCAGCCACCGGATTCTTGCCAACTCCAGCTGGATTCCGGGCGAAATTGTGGGATGGTTAAAATGTCTCCTTCGGTCAAAATCCAAAAGATTCGAAAAAATCAAGTTTTTTTATAAATTTAATAAAATATTAAAAGAAAATAGTAGGGGCAGGCCATGACCCCCGCCCCTACTCCAAATAATAACAAAAAAAAACATGTTAAATTGGGGGTGGGCAGCAGATAAGGTTTTAGATGAGGCTTAACTTCTAAGCCTAACTTTTTAACCAAGGATTCTGAGATTAAATTTTCTCTAGAGCCTGAATCAAATAGAGTTTCTACTTTTGCATGATTTATGACAACTCTAATATGAAACAACTCAATTCTCTTTCGTTTATTAGGAAGAGGCTCATCTGATGAACTAGTGCCAATATTGTAAGTGCAAGACAGATGAAGAGATTGGTGAATTCCAGCAAGGGGTATTTTCTCATGGTTGTGAGAGCAAGAGTTGAAGAAATATATGATGCTTTCCGAGGATGTGATCCGGCTCATAAACAGGAATTATGTGATTTTATTTCTAACTATGATGAGTTGTTTCAGGAACCGAGAGAATTGCCTCCGAAACAAGAAATCCAACATGAGATCCATTTGCATCATGATGCTCCATTGCCAAACATTGGTATGTACAAGATGTCCTCTATTGAGATGGAGGAGATCAAAAAGAAGGTACAGGAATTGTTGAACCAAGGGTTCATTCTACCAAGTACTTCTCCTTGGTGCTCACCAATCATGTTAGTACCCAAGAAAGATGGCACATGGAGGATGTGCGTGGATTATCGGGCACTAAACAAAATCACGGTGAAAAATCGATACCCTCTCCCTCACACTCAGATCTGAAACCAACTCGCCTAACGGGTCCTTTGGGAAGTCTGTCACCTTTTTTATATTTAAACCTTCATTTTAGTAGTGCACCTAGGTAGGTCAGGAGCGGGCATGGAAACCGAGACAGCGAAACAATGAGCATTGTGCAAGAGGGGGGTGGAACCATGATCTGAGCCATTTTCCAGGGGGGTCAGATTTTCACTTTGTCAGATTAAGGCAAATTTTATATGGATTATGTACTACTCGACTCCACAAATCCAACGGTGTTGTCCATTTCTTCATCATAGGTCTGCAATTTTTGGGCACTTTCAGCTATGGAGGTATAAGGGTGTTATTTCTCATTTTTGTACTTGTACTTTCATTTTTGCCACTTAATGAAGAAAAGTGCCTCCCCACTATTTGAGCTGGGCTCAGAGACATAGTCCTTCCTAGACGAAATCTGACATCAATTTTGTGTCTTCTTGCAAGATGTTAAATGCTTCTCTCTTCTTTTGTTTATGCCTTTAAACTTTCTTATTTTAAGCTACAATTTTCACATGTAATTCTTTAACACATCTCCAACAAAATATTTTGGATCAATACGTTACAGGGTAGTACAACAGTGGGCATGGATATACAGGACTACAGAGATTTATGTCATAGGGTCCAGTGTTATGTAGAGGGATGAAAACTAATGCATATAAGCCCAATGCTAGGCCATAACATCTAGGGGTGTGCAGGGCTATGCAACTAGGAGCATGGAGATGCATGGGGGTGTGTTGTAGTACATTATATTGTGTTATGGAGTAGGAGTGCCTCACATCATATTGTGTACATGTGGGGAGTGGCAAGTTCAGTGACACAAGAGGGACACATGAAAATATAGGATGTATAGCCATAGTCGAGGGTATCCGGTGGTGTACAGGGATAGGTTGCAGCATACAATGGTATGTCAAGGAGTGCAGAGACACTTGGTGGATGCAGTGACACATGATGCGTCACAGCGAGCTCTTGAAGAGTTGCCTCCAAGGGGACTTATGGACAGGGGCATTAGGTGTACCATGGGATGCAGCTCACCTAGGATCGATGAGGATCTTGTTGAGCCTCTAGAGACAACATGTCTAGCGAAGACAGGGCTACGAGGGTGTTATCAGCAAATTCGAGGAAGAGAAAGTGTCATCCGGGGAATTACTCTTGAGAATTCCAGTAGAATCTTGATCATACCCTTTGGGACATACCCACCCATCATCCTCCAGTGTTACTTATGGTCGCGCAGTGTTTGGTTGGTGCCCCTTGACACTCTCCATTCAGGCAGCAGGGCATGGGAGGCTCACCCTAGGAAGTTGGATGAGATACCACGTGTCATGAGTTGGGAGGAGACTCTCCAGTTGGGACACTTGGTAGGTGCACGAGTTGATAGGTACAGGCTTAGGGATGGCGTGGTTGATTTCCCAGGTAGCATATGTTCCACCCCTGGGCTCACATTTGAGGGGCAGTGGATGGTAGAATTCGTCTAGAGGAGGATACCCAAACTCCGAGCAGTGTCTAGGTGTATCATCAGGAGTTGGGATAGCGGATTTTCAAGAGATGGGCAGGTACGCATGTGTGGGACAGAATTCTAATACTTGGGGCCCACCTAGGGGATACATACAGGGGTCATATATGAGGGCTATATGGGTTCTAGCAGTTAGCAGCACTACACAGCGGCATCCCTTGAGGAGTGGGAATTGTGAGCTCCTAGTATGGTTGGGGGATCCAGGGATCTGTTGGGTAGGTGCGTTACTCCACTTTGTGACGAGCAGGGACATGGAAGAGGGTAATCCAATCCACCTTGCGCTTGACACATCGGGGAGCACTGAGACCTCCACTACATGGCGAGGCGTACTTATCATGTCATTCCTCAGGGTCATGATTAGCAGTGGAGGGGTAGATATCATCATCATGGAGATGCCTAGGCAGGATGAGATTGTCCTTCATATATTTTTTTCCACAAGGCCCCAAGAGAGAGGGATATAGGCTACACATGATGTGGAGTATCTCATAGTCAGAGTGGCGCAACGTCAACATGGTTGCACCTCTGCGAGATTAGCAGGGGACCAAAGCATTATTGCTCTACACAGCTTGATAACCTTTAGGGATGAGTTGTATACTACACGGGGAGATCATGTAGATCTTCCATTAGTATTTAGAAAGTCACTAAAGGAGTGGGGGACTTCATTAGCATGGCAGGATGGTGAGTGAAGCAGGGGGGAGCTTCATGTTGGATAAGATGGCTTGGGATCCGGGTATTGATTGATCCCTTCATATCAGGGAGATGCAGAGGCCAGGGATGATTCAGTGGCGCATCTGGGACCCTGGCACATTTTTGCAGTGACAATAGGGAGTGTCAGCTAGAGAGGATTCCTGTTCAGGCATTGCTTGAGGACAAGCAATTTTTGGCGGGGAGGACTATAATATCCCCAATTAGCAATTTTGCTAATTAGAATATTATTTTTTGATAATTTTTTATGTTTATAATGTCAAGAATAAATAAGGTGGGTCAGGACCCAAAATTAATAATTAAGGGTAAAACAAAAGCCTACTCCTATAGTTCAAAAGGAAACATTATGACCTTAGTGGGGTCCATGTGGCCAACATTCGGTTTGGAGGCAGCTCCCTAGGTGGCAGCGTGGGAGAGGCTTTATGGGGGAAGCGTAGTGAGTGGTTGGATGAGGAAATTGTGCAGTACATGGTGGGACCAAGGGAATGTTGGGGGCTTAATTGATAAAAGGAAGTTAAGGCAACTCATTTCCTCATTCATTCATCTTCTATTTTGATTGTCATCTTGACATAGCACGCCTGTGTCGAGTGCCAAGTCTATAGTGTTATTTAACACACGAGATCTTCAGGCAGAGATCTCAACCTCTACCTCAAGGGACTTTGAGTGCCCGCTCAGGAGATTAGTTCCACAATTTTGGTGAGGATTTGACATAGCGGCAATAGCAGGAGCGTGTAGTACCTTCAGGACTGCGTAGAGGCAACAGAGACTGTGCAGTGCAGTCTAGACGAAGTGCCGACAGTGTGGGATAGAAGAGGAGTTCAACCGAAAAATTTGGAGGGGAGGCTAGCCACCTCCTACTAGGTATTTGATAAGAATTTTTGAGACATATACCAGTAGTTCCAACCAGGAGTAGAGTTTCCCAGTAGTTGGGTGAGCAAAGCCGAAGAGGGCCAATTTTCCAAGGTCAAAACTAGGATGAACCCTTTCTGGGTTTTTTTGGGTTTATTGAGGAGAAGCCAAGATTTATTTGGAAGAATTTTCTGGGCAGGTTTTAGGTGTCAAACAGAGATCCTAACTCAGTCAGCAGTTAGTGGAGCTAAGGGAAAATAGGGTCGAAATTCCGAGGTCAACATTTGGCCAATTTCTTCGTGGGTTTTTGTGGGTTTTGTGAGTAGAGTCTGGAGTTAAAATCTTGTAATTTTCTGAGAAATGGAAGCAGCCAAACCAGCAGTCTGAATTTATGAAATATCAGCATTTCTAGGCATAGAGTACAACACCAGAGCCACACAAAGCCAATTACAGAGAGTCATTTCAGCTTGGGTTGATAAGTATTCCAGCCTGCCTTGAGTAGGCCCAAGTGAACCTGTTCTAGCACCACTTTTGTACTCAATTTCCGACATTAATAAAATGGCTCAGCTCATCTTTTGGCTTCAATTTCTCATGTATTGATGGTGTAATTTATTTTTCTATAGTTTTAGTCTCTTTTTGCATGTATTACTATCATTTTCCCATCTGGGGATATTACAGTGACTAACTTAGGGATTGCATAGTTCAAAATGTCAAGCTTCGGGATTGAGGCTTAAGACTGCACAATGCGTAGCTTAGGATGGCCAGGGTAAAAATATTGCACAGTTTGTTGGGTATGTGTTATATTCTTTCCACGACTAGCCCCACGTGCTATACGTTGCGCCGGGCGCAACAGGGGGGTCACAAGGGGGGAGGCAGCCCCCACTGTTGGGGCCCGGGGCAGCGCCCCGGCGAAAATTTGTTTGGTGTGCGGACCCACTCATAGGAAGATCCACCCATGTATTGTGCATGATTTTGCACATGGTTTTGGGGTACGATGGTTTTCAGCCCCTGGTATTTTGTAGATCCGGTCAAGGGAACTACGGTTATGTTCTAATCCAGGGTTAATGGATTGGGGTTTATGTATGCTTCAGCATGCATATATATGTGTTGTAACACTAAAAGGAATATAATGAAAAATCAAGCTGGTCGTCCCAATTTGGGATCTAGGGGAAAATCTCTGTGTTTATCTATTTTATGTTTTATGCTCTCGCTATTGTTTATTTTCTGTTATAAGATTCGTGTGTAGATAATTTCTGTTCAGGGTTAAAACCTACATTTGGTATCAGAGTTGTTTCGGCTTCAAAGGGATGCCTTTGCTGCTGAGGGTTTTTTGCTCGGGCCTGAGGTAGACCCTATTCAGTGGGAGATCTGCGGGATCGATTCTTGCTGTGAAAGAAGATGGCGAGCGGCGGAAAGATAGAGATCGAGAAATTTAATGGTCAGAGTTTTGAGTTGTGGAAGCTCAAGATGGAGGATCTGCTGGTGGATAAAGATCAGTGGATCGCGGTAGATCCAGGTACTAAACCAACGGCAATGTCAGATGAAGACTGGAAGAAACTGGATCGGAAGGCTAGGAGCACAATACGGTTGTGTGTGTCAGATTCAGTATTGTTGAATGTATCTGGGGAAGCTACGGCGAAGAATTTGTGGGAAAAACTTGGGACTTTGTACCAATCTTAGTCTCTGGTGAATAAGTTGTTCCTGCGGAAAAAGCTGTATAACCTGAGGATGAAGGATGGAGACTCGGTGACAGAGCATCTGAACGCCTTCAATACTGTGGTAAGTCAGCTGTCATCTTTTGATATTAAAATCTCAGATGAAGATAAGTGCATCAGTTTGTTGTGCTCTCTACCAGACTCGTGGGACAGTCTGGTTATTGCAATAGGTAGCAATACAACTACCTTGAATTTTGATGACATTGTCTCAGCCTTGCTGTCGGAGGAAATGAGACGGAGAAATATGGAGGGTCGGAATGGAGATGCCTTATCTGTACGAGGAAGGTCCCAGAACAGAAACAAGAATAAGGTTTCGAGTGGGAGATCTAAATCTAGAGGGAGATCTAAATCTTCTGGAAAGTTTGTAAAGGTGTGCTGGAAATGCGGAAAGGAAGGGCACTACAAAAAGGACTACAGATCTAAAGCTCCTAAGAAAGGAAAGGGATCTGATGATGCTCCTTCTGCAGAGGCAAAAACCACCTCGGATGAAGGTGGGGATGTGTATTTGGCTTCTTCTTCAAATACACATGTAGATCATAAGTCATGGTTGATTGACTCAGGTGCATCCTTTCACTTCACTCCCCATAGGGAGTGGTTCTGCGAGTATGAGAAATATGATGGTGATGTCTTCCTAGGGGATGATAGGAAGGCAAAAATCATTGGACGTGGAAAGGTCAAGTTGAAGCTGCAAGGTGGAAGGATTAGAACACTTCCTGGTGTTATGCATATTCCTGCATTGGCCAAAAATCTGATTTCTGTAAGCAAGATGGATGATGCAGGTGTAAAAACAGTGTTCGAGAAAGATTCCTGCAAGATGGTTCGAGGAGCACTGGTATTAATGCGGGGAGTTCGGACTGGAACTCTGTACAAGCTACAAGGTAGCACTATTATTGATGGGTGTAACAGTTACGTGGTTCCTGAAAGTGGAGAGGAAAGCCTAGCTGTCTCTGGAGAAAAGACCATGCTATGGCATCAAAGGTTTGAACATATTGGAGAGAAGGGCCTTCGGATAATACATAGAAATGGTATGGTAGAAGGTATGTCTAATTTCTCTCTGGATTTCGACTTCTGTGAACATTGTGTATATGGGAAGCAGAATCGGGTGAGTTTTCCTTCTGGTGCTAAGAGGGCAAACAAGATATTAGAACTTGTGCACAGTGATGTGTTTGGACCTGTGTCAGTTCCATCACTGGAAAAGTCTGTGTACTATGTTTCATTCATAGATGACTTCTCAAGGAATACATGGATATATTTCTTGAGGAAGAAATCTGAAGTCTTTGACAAATTTAAAGAATTTAAGGCTCGGGTGGAAAACCAGACAGAGAAGAAGATAAAGGCGCTGAGGACAGATAATGGTGGGGAGTTACTTGAATGCCTTTGAAGAGTTCTGTAAGAAGTGTGGTATAGCACGGCAGAAGAATACTCCATACACACCTCAGCAAAATGGAGTTGCAGAAAGAATGAACAGAACGCTGATGGAAAAGGCAAGAAGCATGCTCAGTTGTACCGGGTTAGGACAAGAATTCTGGGCAGAGGCAGTGGAGATTGCATGTTACTTAGTTAACATATCACCTTCATCAGCGTTGGAGGATAAGAATCCACATGAGGTATGGAATGGTAAGAAACCCTCTCTTTCACATCTAAGGGTATTTGGATGTGATGCATATGTAAATGTTCCAAAGGAGAAAAGGACCAAGTTGGATAATAAATCTGAAAGGTGCATCTTTATTGGATATAAGGATGGTTTAAAGGGTTACAAGCTTTGGAACCCAGAAACAAGGAAGGTTGTGTACAGCCGAGATGTGGTGTTTAGAGAGGTGAAAGATGTTGTTAAACATGAAATCATACCAAAGGAACCTGAGAAGATAGAGTTTGAGCTAAAGGAGGATGAATCGGACTCTACAGCAGAAGAAGATTCAGAAGAGGAAGAGCCTGAAATAGCATTTTGTGAGAATGGAGTTCGGGAAGAAAGGCAGCCGAAGGTATAGTCCTGCTTTCTATTCGGAGTTTTGCCTTAACTGGCCGATGATCCCGGAAGACTATCAAGGAGAGCGGTGGGGTCCAGAGGATGGAGAAAGGCTTCACGGAAGGGCCATGTAAGTTGATGAAATGGCCATCTTTACATAAAATGAGGCATGGGATTTGGTACAGTTTACTGGCCTAGAATTTGAAGGAAGCTTGATAGGAGCAAATGGTGTTTAAAAAATAGATATATGACGGTGGAAAATACAAAGCTCGGTTAGTAGCGAAAGGTTACTCCCAGGTGCCGGGAATTGATTTTGGTGATATTTTTTCTCCTGTTGCCAAAGTTACTTCTATTAGATTACTTTTATCTGTTGCTGCTGCATTTGATTTTGAGATAGAACAGATGGATGTGAAGACGACATTTCTTCACGGGGATCTAGAAGAGGAGATCTACATGAAGCAACCTGAAGGCTTTATGGTGAAGGGTAAGAAAGAACTAGTATGCAGGTTGAAGAAGTCTCTGTATGGGTTAAAAAAGTCACCAAGGATGTGGTATCAGAAATTTGATACCTATATACGGGGACTTGGCTTCACCAGAAGCAAGGAGGATCACTGTGTTTATTTTAAATTAATTGTTGACCATGTTATTTATTTGGTCTTGTATGTGGATGATATGTTGTTGATTGGAAATGACAAAGAAATTATCCAAGATTTGAAGACCCAACTGTTCTCCAAATTCGACATGAAGGATCTTGGTGCTGCAAACTATATTTTGGGCATGGAAATTAAGAGAGATCGGGCAAAGAGGAAGCTCTAGTTAAACCAAAGGAAGTATGTCGAGACTATATTGCAGAGGTTCAATATGCAGGATAGTAAACCGGTGAAGGTTCCTATTCCTGTAGGTGTAAAGTTGTCTGCTGAACAGTGTCCCAAGACACAAGAAGAAGAGGAGTATATATCCCGTGTTCCATATGCAAGTGCAGTGGGTAGCCTGATGTATGCAATGGTCTGTACTAGACCAGACATTGCACATGCAGTGGGAGTATTGAGCAGGTTTATGTCAAACCCAGGGAAGGAGCATTGGACAACAGTGAAGCGGGTTTTCAGATATTTACTTGGCACTAGTGATTATGGCTTGTGCTACCAGGGAAGACCAGGATTGGAAAGAATGTTGGACATTCGTGGTTTTGTTGATGCAGACTGGGCTGGAGATATGGACCAAAGAAGATCTACAAGTGGGTATGTGTTTAGCCTACTTGGAGGCGCAGTCAGTTGGATGAGTAAAAGACAGTCTGTAGTGGCTCTTTCAACTACAGAGGCAGAATACATAGCAGCCACTCATGCAAGCAAGGAAGCGGTTTGGTTGCAGAGATTGTGTTCAAGTATGGGGTTGGTACAGCAAGCTATAAGGATAGACTGTGATAGCCAAAGTGCAATTTTCTTGGCTAATAACCCTGCTTATCATTCAAAGACAAAGCACATTGATGTTCAATATCACTTTGTTAGAGATATGGTTGAGGCTAAAAGGGTGTTTCTGGTAAAGGTGGACACTTTGAAGAATGTTACAAATGCATTGACGAAACTTATGGGGAAGCCTTTCAGAAGTAGACTTGGTGTGGAGAGAAACAATGAATTTGAAGATGTGGCCCAATGACTAAGCTCTCTTGTGGCCCCTGACGGAAAACAACAAGTGGGAGAATGTTGGTATGTATTTATATTCTGCTCACATTAGCCCCACGCAATGCTCCGTTGCGCGGAAGTATATTAAAGTCTCCTGAGGCGGCCCTTATGTGCGGAGCCACTCATAGGTAGACCCACCCATGTTTTGTGCATGAGTTTGCACATGGTTTTGGGGTACGATGGTTTTCGGCCCCTGGTATTTTGTAGATCTGGTCAAGGGAACTACGGTTATGTTCTAATCTAGGGTTAATGGATTGGGGTTTATGTATGCTTCGGCATGTATATATATGTGTTGTAACACTAAAAGGAATATAATGAAAAATCAAGCTGGTCGTCCCAATTTGGGATCCAGGGAAAAATCTCTATGTTTATCTGTTGTATGTTTTATGCTCTCGCTATTGTTTATTTTCTGTTGTAAGATTCGTGTGTAGATAATTTATGTTCAGGGTTAAAACCTACACAGTTGAGGCGTTCAAGAGCTTGAGACCGAGGCTTCAGGCTTGAGGTTTCCCAATGCATAGTTCTGGAAGGAAACACTCAAGGAATTGCGTAGTTGAAGGAATTAGGAGGTCATTCTTGAGCATTCAACCTTGAGGTTTCCCAATGCACAATTTTGAGAGGCCATTCTAGGTGATTGCATAGTTGAGGGGCTTAAGAGCTCAAGGTTGAGGCTTTAGGCTTGGATTTTCCCAATGCGTGGTTCTAACAGGAGAACAAGCTAGGAGATTACATAGCTGAGGGGTTCAAGGGCTCAAGCTTGAAGCTTGAATTTTCCCAATGCACGATTCTAGATGGAGGATAGTCTCATGGATTACGCAATTTTGCAACTCAAGGTGTCAAGTTGGAAGCTTTAGGATTGACATTGCGTAGTGTGCAGTTAAGGCTAACTCAGAGGCAGAAATTGCACAATTTTGGAGCTCAAGGTTCAATTTTGGGCAATGTGACTGCACAATGTGTAGTCCAAGAGGTAAGATTATGGATTTAGGATTAAGACTATGCAATGCGCATTTTAGGAAGGTTGAGTGAGGTCAAGTTGCTCAAGAGTGGAAATTTCCGGATAAGGCTAAGTGTGGAATCAGAGATACCAAATTGAACAAGGAAAAAACTTGAGCATCATCACACACTTATAATATTTGAAGACACAACATTGATAAATCGGAATACATGAAAAACATACTTCCCTCAATGTGACGACATTGTGGAGACTTTCCCCAAGTGCGACACAAAAGATATACTTCATGATGATAGTGACGAAACTTGTGCGACAATGCATAAAACTTTTGGAATGACTGTAAAACATGTCTACATGACTAGAGGGACTCATAAACACCAAAGTTACCCTTTGAAACAAGCCAAAACTCCACTTTACATGATAAGCGAAACTTCCTATGCCAAAAGACGACATTTGTTATATGAAGAGAAAAGTCAGAACGACACTTGTGATATGCGAACAAAATGAAAGTGGCACATGCCAGAGCGAACATGATATAACAATGACACTAATTAAAGTGAAAGAAATAAAAAGAGATAGTAAAAAACATGAAAAATACATCCATGAAAGCGAAGGTGCACAAAAGCAACAATTTGAAGAACTCACCGAAATAGAAGCACAAACACAGCCAGAAGTGAGAAATTGTCAATTACAATGCACACCTACTATTGACATGAATTGAATATTTCACAAGCACTATATTGGTGGATTTTGTTAGTCATTTTCAAGCTTGTGTGAAGAATGCACTCATGAATTCATTACGATATGAGCATGTGTGAACAGGTGACGTCAACACTTACAATCCAAGCAGGGAGCTCAAAGACCTAACATAATATCAACTAACCAAGAAGTGACTACAAAACGTGTTAATGTCCTAGGTCTAGGGATATTGATTATGTTACTCTTACTGTGTCACTTGAGGTCATGTTTATAAGGTCATGTTAGTGTATTAGTTTTTGTTTTCATGATTACCATGGTATAAAAAGGTTAAATTTGTCAAAGTGTCATAGAGTTAAAAGAGTCTTTTTTAAATCATTTGAAATATAAGGTCGGAAGGAGTCATGATTTTAATTTGCAATCATGAAAGGTTAGTTGTCATTTTAAGAGAGTTTAGGGATTAATGTAATCAAATATTGATTATAAAAATTTAAGTTTGGAAATCAAATCTACATCAAATAAAATCATGAAAAGGGATTGGGTACAACTTGGAGGCAGTGATGAGTCAATTTAAATGTTTTTTCAACAACATGGCATGACCTCATTAAAGAGGTAAGGATTAGAAGGACAATCTTGCTCTCTTCCCCATACGCTGCGAATTCAGAAATGCACTGCGCATTCATGATTATCCATCCAAAATCATGATCAACACTTTCTTACCTGCTCTAGGATATTCTCCACGCTAAATTTATTTGTTATCTTCATTCCACAATGCTTCATTCTTCAACATCTTTATCAGAGGCTTCAACTCACTTTCTTTGGTTGCTACGAAAGGGAGGCAGAGGTGCCGTGAGTTTAGATAGCACTACCATTCTTGCATTACAATGCTCAAAATTTTCTAAAAGGTTTCCAACACCCATTCTGACGTTTCCAAAATTTAACATTAAGGAAAGGGTCACAAATATTTTAGCTTTTGGAGGCTTTGCAAAAAAATATAGTGCGTTGGGAAAGTGGGGTACAGGCCAAAGGGAGGTTTGCAGGTGTTTTGAAACTTGTTTAGGAGGTCCAACACCATCATAGGAGTATTTGAGGCACACCCATTTGCTTCATTTTGACAAATAGGGGCCGCAACCATATAAAGCATGGAAGCCACTTCGTTTTCTTGCGAATCTTGCTAATGAGCTGCGAGTCTGGACAGTTTGTCTTATTTTGTTTCAAAATTTGAATTTTTGACTTCTAGTAGTAGTTTTGAGCATGTAAATAGGTGGAAAATTATCGTAGGCACTGTTTTTAATGTTTATTTCTCAATATTTTAAGTTAGTGATGTTATTCCCGGATGCGGGTGTATAACATTGGGAGGTGAACAACGAGCCCAACACGCGACACATCGCCATGCCACATGGTCACGCATGGGCTCAGTCCGGCGACATTTATAGCAACCAACTTCTCACAACGCACCAACATTAATATGCCTGGACGAAAATGTTGCTTCATTCTCCTCATAATGACTCCACGATGCATCATTATGCCATCTCCCTCCCGCTACATTTTCCCCTATGTGGTCTCAGAGCTAAGCTCTCTAACACACACAGGGATGCGGTGCAGCCTTCATTGCTACCTCACGCTCGCTCCTAGTCTCAATTTCACTCACATCCTTTACTATAGCTTCAACTCTGCTCCTTGGTCTCAGAATACCCAGCTCTTAGCTCAATATGTTATGTCGTCTTCGCTCACCTGCATCCCAAACGATTCTGACAGCTCCAGAATGCCCAGGCGACATAGAATGCATTGTCATCAAGGTAGTGGGCACGGTCATGTATCTCATCCCCCTCTTTCCCTTCACTCTGAGTCTCATTCGCCGCCTCCTGATGAGAATTTTTCCCATTATCCCTCCACTCGCAATGGCAGAGGCAGAGGTCGAGCTTCTTGGCTGCCTCGTTCTGTTTCTCCTAATGAGAACTTGGCTCAGCGTCATGCCACAAGCCATGGTGGAGGAAGAGGCAGAGCTTCCCCGCCTATGTAGTCCTTTCATCTGGAGACGCAACCTCTTCCTCCTGAGGAGAATACCGCGCAATTCCACTATAACTGTGCTTTGGACCATCCCCGCATCACTGCTACCATCACCATCAGCTTTAAGGAGGAGGCATCCTTTGAACCAAGCCAAAGCACCAAGAAAAGATAGAGAAATTCCACCATAGCCTCTGCCCCTCGTCAGCTCGCGCGTAAGTCAGAGGCCCTGCCTGTCAAACCGGGTGTCATTTCATCCAGCAGCAAGGGAAACGGCAGCAGTGAAAGTGGTAGTTCAGAATGATCGGGCCAAGAATTTTTCAAGGGCAAGGCCAGCACTGTTCGCACAGCCACAACACCCAAACCAGCAGCTCACAAAATGATGCATGTGGATGACTCCTCTAAAGACTACAGGTGCCTCATTGTGGAGGAACCACCACCTCAATAAAATGACACCTAGCATGGAGAGGTCTTTTTTTTACAGCTATTGTTGTGGGACCAGCTCCAAAAATAGAAGAAAAGAGATATAAATGCCTTAGAAATAAGCCACTTCGAGGGGGAAACCTCCAATACATTAAATGAATGAACAATTCTTGGATGATACAAATTACAAAACCTCATTTCTATATATAGGAGTCCATGGGGCCATAATGTAATCCTAGTGGGGCCACAATGTAATCCTAGCCGACCTAACAATAATAATTTAAGGGCACAATAATAACAATATGGGGTTACAAGGGTACAATAATAACAATAAGGGGGTTACACTAACAACAATAAGGGACTATACTAGTAATATAGGGACCTAACATGCCCCTCTCCTTCAAAAAAGTGTTGTCCTCAATGCTTGAGTAGCTCTGGGTGCTTCTGTATAAAATTCTCATCCTCACATGTAGAATCTTCAGTGGGTAAGTTCTTCCACTTGATGAGATACTCTGAAATTGATCGATTCCGTAGTTGTCGAGTTCTTGTTTCCATGACCGCTTCTGGTTCCAATATGATTTTTCCTTCCTCATCAAGTTCTGGCAATATTGTTTGAACTGGAAGATTTTTTCCTATAACCTTCTTTAAGCATGAAACATGGAAAACTGGATGTACTCGCGAAGAAGTAGGAAGCTCCAATTTGTATGCCATAGTACCAATCTTTTGCAACACCTTGTAAGGACCATAGTACTTTGGCGATAATTTATTATCCTTCTTAGCTTGCTTGAGGAACATTTGTTTATATGGTTGTAGCCGTAAAAATACCCAATCTCCTACATCAAAACTTCTCTCGTTGTGATGTTGATCTACCTGTTGTTTCATTCGATTTTGTGCCAAATTCAGGTTATCCTTTAAGAGTTGGAGAACTTCTTGCTGATGCTCGATGTGATCTTCAACTGCTTGAACCTTCGAATTTTCCCTTAAAGATGATGTGATGGATGGTGGATGATATCCATAAAGTGCCATAAATGGGGTCATTTTTGCTGCAGTATGGAAGGAAGTGTTTTACCACCATTCAGCAAGAGGTAACCACTTGACCCATTGTGTTTGTTTATCAGATACAAAACAACGAAGATATCCTTCCAAACATTTATTTACGATCTCAGTTTGACCATCAGATTGAGGATGATAAGATGAGCTATGAGCTAATTGAGTACCCCAAACAAGAAAATAACTCCGTCCAAAAATTTCCAGTAAAAATGGGATCTCTGTCGCTCACAATAACCCTTGGGCTTCCATGTAGCTTTTGAATTCTATCCATAAATGTAGTAGCAACTGTACTTGCTTTAAATGGATGAGATAATGCACAAAAGTGTGCATACTTGGTAAGTCTATCAACTACCACCATGATGATACTCTTTCCTTCGGACTTAGGTAAACCTGTGATAAAATCCATTGAAATCTCCTCCCAACGTTGACTTGGAATGGATAAAGGTTCTAGAAGTCCCGGGGTCTTAATTGTTTCCACTTTATTCTGCTGGCAAACCAAACATTCCGCCACAAACTTTTGAATATCAGATTTAAGGCCATCCCAAAAAAATTCTTTCTTCACCCTGTGGTAAGTTTTTAAAAATCCTGAGTGTCCTCCTAAAGGAGAAGTGTGCTATTCCAAAAGAATCTTTTGTTTTAGTTGGGAATTCTTACAAAGATATAAGCGATCTTTGTACCATAAGGAATCATTTTTCCAACTAAATGTATCAGATGTACTAGGATCTTGCTGCAACTTTTGAATGAGTGTCCATACATCTTTGTCCTTCTTCCATTCATCTCTTGCTTCAGTTATCCAATCTGGTTGGATAATAGAAATAGCACAAAGAAATGCTTCCACCTCTTCATTCTTTCTTGAGAGTGCATCTGCAACAACATTAAGCTTTCCTTTTTTGTAGATTATTTCAAAGTCATAACCCAACATCTTTGTGACCCATTTTTGCTGCTCTTCTGAAGATAGTCTTTGTTCCAAAAGTGTTTAAGACTATCATGATCAGTTTTTACCTTGAAGTGTCTTCCCATTAGGTAAGTTCGCCATTTCTTTAGTGCATGCATTATTGCTAACATTTCCTTCTCATAAATAGGTTTTTGTAAATACTTTCCTTTGATTGGATGACTTTCAAAAGCAATGGGTCTTCCTTCCTGCATTAAAACTGCACCAATTCCATTTCCTGAGGCATCACATTCCACAATAAAGGTTTTTTGTGAAGTCTGGTGTAGCTAAGACCGGTGCTAGGCACATTGCCTCTTTAAGACGTTCAAAGGCCTTAGTTGCTTCAGGAGTCCATGAAAATGCATCTTTCTTCAATAATGTTGTTAGAGGTTCTGCTATTCTCCCATAATTCTTAACAAACTTGCGATAATACCCTGTTAACCCGAGAAATCCTCGCAACTTCTTTATGGTTGTGGGGACTTTCCATTCCTTAATGGCTTTAATTTTATTAGGGTCTACCTTAACACCCTCGTGAGATACAATATGACCCAGATATTCCACCTCTTGTACTCCAAAGAAACATTTGGATGTTTTTGCATATAATTGTTTCTCTTGCAATATTTTGAGCACCCTGTCAACATGTTCAACATGATCCTTCCAAGACCTGCTGTAGATTAGTATATCATCAAAAATACTAGCACAAATTTTCTAAGGAAGGGTTTGAAAATGGAATTCATCAACCCTTGAAATGTAGAAGGTGCATTGGTAAGGCCAAAGGCATGACCAAAAATTCATAATGACCCTCATGAGTTCGAAATGTTGTTTTTGGAATATCTTCAGTCTTCATTCTAATTTGATGATATCCTGAACGAAGATCCAACTTGGTAAAATAAATTTTTCCATGTAATTCATCCAATAATTCATCAATCACAGGAATTGGAAATTTATCTTTAATGGTGAGCTTATTGAGCTCCCTATAATCCGGACACATTCGCCATGATCCATCCTTCTTGTGTACCAATACTACAGGAGCAGAGAAAGAATTTTGACTAGGTTGAATTATACCCGCCTCTAACATTTCTGCAATCATACGTTCAATTTCGCTCTTTTGGAAGTAAGGATATCTATAAGGCCTGATTTTTAGAGGAACACTTCCTGGAATCAAATGAATAGCATGATCATGATCACGAATAGGTGGGAGTCCTTTGGGAGTTTCAAACACCTTGGAATGATTGTCCAAGACTTGTTGGAGATCTGTAGGAATAGATGATTTTGATGTTGGAATTTCTAGTGAGCATAATTGTGCAATTACGCCTCGTTGTTCTTTCTTTAGAAGCTTTGTCATGACATTAGAGCTTATTATCCTTCCTGGCTTCCCTTCAATACCCCGTAATTCGACTTCCTTTCCTTCTGCAAAAAATTTCAAGAAAAGTTCTTGAAAATTAAAAGCTACCGTCCCCAAAGATTGTAACCATTGTACTCCTAGTACAACATCAACACCTCCCATAGGAATGGAAAGCATTGGAATATTCAATACATATTCCCCATGGTTAGCTTGATATTATGGCATTTTCCAGAGAAATTTATAGTTCCTCCATTTGCAACCATCACTTGACATTCTGGTGCTGGGTATAGGAAACAATTTAATTCCTTGGCTACCTTACAATGAATAAAATTATAGGTGCTACCTGAATCAATCAACACTATTACCTTTTTCTTCTTGATTTGTCCTTCTATCTTGAGAGTTTGAGGAGTGGTAATTCCTGCCAGTGCATTACACGATATGGTCGGATTCATTTCTTCCTCTTCTAGGGCTGGTTCCTGGTGCATATCCTCTTCTTGTTCATTTTCTTCTTCCTCTTCACAATCTATGTAAAATAATTTCTTCTCAGCACACTTATGACCTTTAATGTATTTGCTATCACAACAGTAGAAAATCCCTTTTCCTCTTTTTTCTTCCAATTGTTGTGGTGTCAACCTTGTAGGTTATCCTTCATGTCGGATGTTATCCTTTAAAGTACCTATGAAGAGATCAATCATGTGTTCCTCTGGAATATCAATTACCCTTATATTCAATTTTTGGAAGTCCTCAATGTGCTCCCCCACTAAACCCTTTTGTTTGAGGTTTATCAATTGGCTAAAGAAGGTTTTTCTCTTTGTATCCTGCATGTGCTATCATTTCCTCGTAAAATTGACCAAGTGACAATTTTTCACGGAAAAGCCATCGATACCATACAAATGTATTTTTTCTAAATGTAAAGTTGCAATCGTATCTTTTTGTGTGTTTTGCACGATATGAAGATCAAATATTGCTCCATTTGTAGTATCCATATTCTGAGGAACCTTTCCATCAAACTTCCTCATATCCATTTTGGAATATGGTGGTTCTTCACCTTGCTAACATTAGAGTTTGTAATCCGCGATTAACATTTATTTTGTTCTCATCATGAGTTTCCTCTACTATCTTTTCACCATTAGGAAACATTTCTTGTATCAACTTTGTCAAACCTTCCATGTATGCTTTTAGATCATTCTTCATATTTTCCATTTTAGCTCCCATGTCATCCATCTTAGATTCCATGCCAGCTTCCATGCCATCTAAGCTTCATGTTTTCTTCATGTTTTCAATGTTGTGTTTCATTTTTTCATAGATCTTAGCTTCCATGTCATCCATCTTAGATTCCATGCCATCAATCTTAGATTACACACCTTTCTTCAAACCATCCATCTTCACTTCCACGCCTTTCTTCAAAACATCCATTTCATTTTTTGTTGCTCTTTGCGAGAGCAAAATTTGGTGCACTTGCTCTTGTAATTTTGATAGATCATGTTGCAATTCTTCATCTTCATGAGTCATAGTAGAGCCTTTTGAAGGCTTCATGGGTGTTGAATTATTTTTACGGTGTATTTTTTTTTAAACCCAATACCGATATATATTCTACAATATGCCATTGGAATCAATTCAAATTGATTATTCAAACAAGACTTATGTAATTCGTAAAAAAAATGCACACCTTTTTCTTGATTTTGAGGAGCTCGATATTGAAATTGGATTAACTTTGTGATTGCAGCTCTTCAATATCTAAAATTGGGCACTGAGGTAGCCTTCTGAATTATCTTTCGAATGCCATAGGTCTGACTTGATATGGATTCTCCAAGGCAAAGTTATATGCAATCTCCCACAATGACCTAATTATGGACTGGTTCAGTAGAGCGAACTTGTATGACTTTCCACGTGTCATTGTTTCATCTTTTAGCTCTGAAATTGATAGCAAAGAAACTACAGTCCATGTACTTGCGACCACTTTTTACAGCACTCCAATCTGATGCTCAGAGAGACAGTTATGAATATTTTCCCACGATCACCTCTTTGAGATGAAATTCAGGAGCCTGAAAAAGCACTACCTTCCATAGGTCATATCTCCGAAAATATTGCGAACCAAGCTCTAAATTTTTTTGAAGAGTTTCCTAATTATTTCTGCTTCGCACCCTAAAAATTTCAGATTTTGAACCTTCGTAGAAAAAATTTATAGCACAAATGCCACGATGACCTGTTTAGATTAAATTGAAGAGCCTACAAAAATACCTAACTTCCACATATCATATCTCCGAAAATATTGTGAACCAAGCTCTGAAATTGTTTGACGATGTTCCTCAGGATTTCAGCTTCGCACCCTAAAATTTTAAGCTTCTGAAACTTTGTAGAAAAAAAGTTATAGCGAAAATGCCACGATGACCTATTTGGAGCAACGAAACCCTAGAATCCAAAGCTCTGATACCAAATGTTGTGAAACCAGCTCCAAAAATAGAAGAAAAGAGATATCAACGCCTTATAAATAAGCCACTTCGAGGGGGAAACCTCCAATACATTATATGAATGAACAATTCTTGGATGATACAAATTACAAAACCTCCTTTCTATATATAGGAGTCCATGGGGCCATAATGTAATCCTAGCCGACCTAACAATAATAATTTAAGGGCACAAGAATAACAATATGGGGGTTACAGGGGTACAATAATAACAATAAGGGGGTTACACTAACAACAATAAGGGACTATACTAGTAATATAGGGACCTAACAGCTATGTTTATTTTATATGTTAGATTGTCTTTCCTAAATATACTCACAACACTTAACTATTTTCTGTCTGAAGCTGGTTTCCCTTCTAAGGGAAGCTATATTATGACTGGTTTCCCCATCTGGGGCAATTATATTTTGCTTTTTGACATATAATGCCTCTAGAATTGGTAGTACAATGATTCCAGAGGCCAATTTCACTTTGTATATTATGTTATATTAATAGAATTTGTTCCAACATAGCAACAACAACAACAACAAAAATCATGTTATAAACTCGGACTAGTTGTAAGGAAAATAATTCCTATTTTTTAGTATATACACCAGATTTTGAATGAAAATAGTTAAAGTTGGTTTTGGTCAATGAATTCGACCACTTAGGATAGGAGATCGAATATTTGATGATGTATAAAGATATCAAAATAAAAAGCACTGTATTTTTTAATACTTTTTGCCAGTGAATGAATGAAATAACAAGTGATTTACATGGATTATTGTGTCTAAATTTTAGTGGTTTGTGCTCCTATGATTTTTAATTTATCTTATGCTTACCTTTCCCCTATGGAGAAACTCTATGTTTTCCCATCATCTTTGTGGACAAAATCATATTTGAAAATGACTCCATGCCCAATGGATTTTCCCCTTTTCTCATCAAAATTCCTCTAAAATCAAAAACTTGGTGAGCTTACTACCAAGACTAATATCATATTTGTTAAGACACCCTAGTGAGAGATCCCTCTCCAAGCTAGAAGGGATATATTCTAGCCTAATGTGGTTTGGGGTTACCTCTGGGATTCCTTTTTCAGCATAGGAAAATCACAGAGGTCTAACATTCTTGCGACCATATTGGGGATTTGAAAGCTAAATCTTCTCTGGTAAAACCTTGAATTGAAAAGCTTAAAGCCTAGTTCCTATGGGCGACAATGAGTTAGGAATCATTAAGCTTAAATATTCACCAAAAGGTTGAATTTAAACCTAGATGTGGTAAGTTTTCTTGTAAATATGGCTTCTAAAAAGATCCATAGAAGATCACAACCAGATCATGATCCCGCTGAACTTGTGAGTGATCCTGAGAAGATTATTAGAGAGAAGAAATTTGAAGAAGGTAAATCAAGTAACAGTCCTTTGTAGAGGTCTCACACCCTTCCTGAAAGCATTATAACAGTTGAGGACATCGAATTTGATTTTTCATTTGAGCATAGCCTATTTATATCTAAATATGAAAATTTTGTTTTTGAAACAATCCTTGATGAAATATAAGCTAATACCATATATCCTAACACAGAGAATTGAAATTTAAAAGTATGATAAATTCATTTTACAATAGTTTCACAAGCTTGAGCTCTTGGTCAATCAGCTACATAAGGCTGCTGAGAAATCATCCATATTTAAGCAGACTGCCACTACTTCTTTTGTTCCCTCATTTACTTTTCCTTTAACCCCTTCACATTTCTCTACTCCTATTTCATCTGTTGTTTATACTACTCCCTTTGCAACAACTCAACAACTTGCACTTTCACCACCTCTGCCTCCCTCAGCATCAAGCACAAAAATTAGTACATCTGCCTCGCTGACCATAATCATGGCATCTCATTATGCCCCATTGGTTTTTCAAAGCCCATTGAATGTGATGCCATTGAATTATGGAGAAAACATACCTCTATTTGATGGCACTAGGCCTAATACCACACATCAACACATAGACAAAATGAATGATTTTGCAAATCTTGAAAAATTTGATGATGATGATATGAAACTAAGGATTTTTTCCCAAAGCTTAGAAAGGGAAGTTAAAAAAGGGTACAGAGAATTGGCAACATGCAGTATTGAAAATATTCAACAATTTCATCAAATGTTCCTTTCTCATTGGGAGGTAAAAAAGAATCCACTTCAAATTCTTTCAGCATATGAAAATTTGAAGAGAGCTCCAAGAGAGTTAGTCTAGGACTATTCAAACATATTCAACAATGTTTACAATGTTATTCCTACATAAAAAAAACCTCCACCAAGTTTGGCCTTGCTTATCTATCTAGATGGATTTGATACTGACATGGTTTACCAATTAAGAGAAAGAAACCCAACTACATTGGAAGATATGTGGAAAATTGCAGTCAATGTAGAAGCAAATTTGTTGGACAAGAAATCCAAAATGAAGACTGAAAAGAGGGTGACCATCAAGGAGGAAACTTCTACATCATATGACATTAAGTTGGACACTTTGGTAAAATCTATGGAGAAAATGACTTTTGTTATAAGTCAATTTGGGCACCATTCCCAATGACCTCGTTAACTGGGCTTCATCTCCAGGACCAATCATCAAGGGTCTATCATTCCCTATCATTTCAGTTGCTACATGCCCTAAGACAAGAAACAAGAAAAAATCAAGCAATATTTTCATCAAGCAAAGGTTTCCAAGGTTTGAAGCTTATTATATAGCATATGAGAGCTCACCAATGCAAGCTATAAGGGGCCTAAGTGCATTGCATATGCAGGTAGCCCCATGCAAGGATACTCTGAAAAGCACTTCCTGATATTCACAGGTGCATTGGTCACGTTAGGAGAGAAATTATCATTGTTTCGGAATCTCCACTTGGCCAGTGCCTTCTAGAAGAGGTCACATGTGTCAAGCTTTAGATCCAAGTGTCCATTTTACATCTACATGACTGGAAACATGTCTTGCCTATTATTGGAAATTCATTGGTTACAAAACAACCTACAATTCATCTATAAATTGAGCATAGATCTAAGTGCTTGAGAAGGAAGAATTTGAGTAGCGAAATGCTGGAGAATTTTCAATTGAGAGCTAGATTTGTATAGCTGTTGTTGGAGAGATTTATACTGTGATGAGGCTTAGCGACGTTTCTGGAAGGGTCACTTCAAATCAATCATATGGTTGTAACCTCTCCTTCTATCATCAATAAAGGGTACTGCTTATTTTCCCTATATGCATCTGTATTGACTTTGATTTTCCATATTGTAAGATCTTGGTTGATGTATATGGTTTATGCTTTACTGATTTAGCTATCTAGCTTGAATAGATATCTATATTATTGCATCTTTTTTTGTTTCAGTGTTCTTTCTTACAGGAAGCATTTTGCACAAACTGCTTGAATTTGAAGCTACAATAGAAGCGACAGAAGGAGCCATTTAAAAGCGATTGATCAAGCAAGCCTTCAATCCTTTCTGTGTATCTATTTTGAGTTAGGAAAAATAGTCGTATAGTCTTTCAGCTATTTTTCTAGACTAACACATGTCTAGGGAAGCGTTATTTATCCATAATTCACAATTCTAG
Source organism: Pinus albicaulis (assembly GCA_034641835.2). Classification (NCBI taxonomy): domain Eukaryota; kingdom Viridiplantae; phylum Streptophyta; class Pinopsida; order Pinales; family Pinaceae; genus Pinus; species Pinus albicaulis. The sequence continues at coordinate 708,106,455 of CM076578.1, forward strand.
CCCAACAAACTGGCGACTCCACTGGGGATCGAACCTCGAATCTCCGGTTTCGCAAACTAGTGGTGCTCATGGTAACATGCTATAGATCTAGCAGTCCTGCGAAGCAACTGCATCCAACGGTTAGGAACCCCAATAGTGTGTCGCTGTAGTCGCATGGGTAACTCTTCGACCCAATTCCGAAGGTCAAACCCTCTATGTGCCGCTAAAGCTCAGCCAGAGTCTCAGCCATATCAAGGTCCTAAAGCACTGTTCTCTTGACAGCCCTCTCTACTAGCACATCTTCTTCGTGCTCAGGTTCCTCTACTAGTTGAATATGACCAATATCTGCATAACATCAAACATTTATTTTAGCCTTGGGAAAACATAAAAATACAAAAGCATTGTATAAACCTTAGAAGTCAATGTCTGTGTATGCATACTCATCGATGGCGACGATCTGTCGTTAGAACTAGGCGAAGAATACAGTAGAGAACACAACAGTCAATTGGCCTACATGTCGACCCATGAGTTCTACCCATCTCTGCATTCGAGGATCTCTAGGACTAGATATATCCAGTGTTACATGTCGTGGCTGCATCAGTAGAATCTGTTCCAAAGCGAAGGAGATAAGGATTGAACCATAACTGAAAATATTCTTCCTTCCTCCCTTTACTTTGTTCAGTTGTTCCTTTATCTGAGATAGAACAACTTTAGACCAGTTGAAGACTGTTGGCTCTAAACACTCTAGTGCATATTGCATATACGATCTGTTCGCTACATGTAGTGTAAGGGTGCCAGCAAGTTTAGCGTTCATGAAAAGGATGGTTCTCAAAGGAAAGTCCCAGACATCCTGGACGTTTATTTTTCCATCTTTGCTAGGTTCTGCCCCTGGATAGCAATACTGCATAACATAATCCCTCACTATCTCTCCTCCAATGATAGACCCTGTGAGATAAATGGGCAAACCTCTCCTCAACAAACTTGTGAGAAAATACATGTCCTCAACTGTTATGGGAACCACTTGATTTTTAATGTGAAATGCCTCTATTGCTGGAACCCATGCTCGAACTAAGAACTCCAAGAGTTCTATTTGTTGCCTCATTCCCGACAATTTGAAGTACTTAAGTAGTCCACAATCTCTTAAGGCTCTTACAGTAACTGGATCATTCAAGGAAATCATATCTTGTTCTTCATGTTCTCTTTCCCTCCATGTAATCGTCATTATAATCCAATGGAAACCTGAAATACAACCATGAGATCCCATATATTCCATTTATTGCAAAAAACTGGGCAAATTTTGGGCACAACATGAAAACCAAAAACTGGAACTGCGCCCAACGCACTCCCTGGGCTAAGACAATGCATTGCATATGCAGGTACCCTTCACTGCACCTGTTATGCAACGCAGATTTCGACATTCAAGGGTGTGTTGCCCTCATTTTGGGCTAAATTTACACTAGGGGCCTTAAAACCCTAAAAATATGTAGAAATTGGAGATGAAATGAATACCAAAGGGAAGAGGGGGTTCATGGCACTAACCTGGATCAAACAACGATGAAACATGTTCACAGAAACAACTGCAATCGACGACTAAAGTTCAGGGGCAAAATCAGGTTCAGAGCTCCAAAATGCAAATGGTAACTATGGAGTGGTAAAAATGAATAGTGAAATTAATTTTTATAGTCATTTAGTTGTTTGACAGTTAAATTTATTGCTATGACTATGGTTTTATTATGTTTTTATCAGGAAACAGGTATTTTTAATCCATTTGATGTTGCTCTGAAACAAGACATACAACTGATTAATAGATTAGTCGTGCAGATTTATTCAAAGAATGACTTGACCACAAAGCATACTTTTCCTCATTTTTCAAGATTTGATAAAAACAAAAAAGGATTTGAAGCGCACTTTTATCTCTTTTTCGAGCTTCGATAACAGCGAAAAAGGAACCCCTAGAGTCTTCTTTCAGCTCTTTTCAGACTCCGATAATGTGAAAATATTGCTAAGCACTTGTCTTTTCGAGCTCGTTCAAGTAAATGAATTGATATCTACTCAGTATAAGTTTAACCCTTTTCTGAACTGAGATAGATTATTTATGAAAAAGGAATACCTTGGTTAAACATGACCAAAGAGGTTCTCTCAGATATTATTTTACACTTTTTCGGGTCTAAGAGACAAATTTACGAAAAATTACTTATGGAGTTTTCTTTCGTCCTCTTTTTCAAACTCTCTAAATATGAAAAAGTATCATGCTATCACTATCATTAAGCTCGTTAAAACATAAATAGTGATGGGCTTGTCGATCATGGCAAGAATCGAGTTTCATTCATCGCTAGACTCGTTAAATTATTAAATAGCGATACTTTATTCACCCAAAGGGTTGAATTATAGATCAAGAAAATGTTATCCTCCTCAAGCTTGTTAAAAAATAAAGAGGTACTGGTCAACAAATGAACGGGGAAAATTTGCGAAAAGTGAGCAAGAATTATTTTTGGTAGCAAGTCGCTCTTGAACATGAAACTTCTTTCATTCCATGTCTGTGACTGTTTGGGTTGGGTAATCTTCTTGATGGTTAATTCACACCTATGGTTCATCATACCTTCACTTTGGTTTTGGGTCAATGCTGCCAACTCATCACAGTGTCGCCGAGATGTTCAAGAGAAGTCATCTAGTGATTTAAAACTCATCCTTCTGCAATACTCGTAAACTGTCATTATCATGACCGTCATCCCTGAAAATTGCTATATCAAGTCATACCCTTGTCTCTGAAATCAGTAACTCTTGTTTTGCAATAAGGTGACTTCCTATTGATAACAAATAAATATCCAGGAAGTTCACTTAGAAAAATCAGATTCTAGTACCATGAGGCTTGTTACAGCATCGACAAGATCCTCGCTTCTGAACCTTTGACCAAAAGATTTTGTTTGGCGTTCAACACCAAATCATCTATTCACGCCTTACGAAATGTACTGTAATACCTTGAGGAGAATTTTCATTAATGGTGGTTCTCTCACGTTTGTTAACAACTCACACCATTAGCTGGGAATCAAACGATGTCTTTCCATGTTCGACTACAAATCATATATTTGCATGGCTAGACTTGTACCCGAATGATCGAGTGAACGAGATAAGAAGACCCCAGATCTAGTTTCATCCATCCAGGCTGCAATTTCAGGATTTTTGTACACATAATCTTTACGATGACCTTACATACAGATTATCATCCAAACGTGGGCCTATACCTGTAGGCATGTCTGCATCTAGGCAACATTCCAATGAAGACGACTTTCTGAATTATGTACATGTTATTAGATTGTTTTATATGCTGAATATGGGAATGCCTACCCTCAGTAATTATGATCAAATAGGATATATCATGATGTAATGTATTGTAAGATTGATGCAGGTGACCGTTCCACTTCATCTCCAGGCTCATCACAGTGTAAAGCATCTCAATCAAATTTTTTTATTATTTGGATCTCATGCTTTAGCGGGCAATTGTTATAGGTCAATTTGGGCACCATTCCCAATGACTTGGTTAACTGGGCATCATCTCCAGGACCAATTATCAAGGGTCTATCATTCCATATCATTTCAGTTGCTACATGCCCTAAGACAAGAAACAAGAACAAATCAAGCAATACTTTCATCAAGCAAAGGTTTCCAAGGATTGAAGCTTATTATATAGCATATGAGAGCTCACCAATGCAGGCTCTAAGGGGCCTAAGTGCGTTGCATATGCAGGTAGCCCCATGCAAGGCTGCTCTGCAAAGCACTTCCCGACATTCACAAGTGCGTTGGTCACATTGGGAGCAAAATTCTCATTGTTCCGGAATCTCCACTTGGCCAGTGCCTTCTAGAAGAGTTCACATGTGTCAAGCTTCGGCTCCAAGTGTCCATTTGACATCTACATGACTGGAAACATGTCTTGCCTATTATTGGAAAGTCATTGATTTCAAAACAACCTACAGCTCATCTATAAACTGAGCATAGATCTAAGTGCTTGAAAAGGAAGAATTAAGAATTTTATTGATTCCGCTGGGGAGAATTTCTCTTAGTTCTAGGTGTTTAAGCCTCTGATTTTCTTTGTTTATCCACCTAGTAGTTGTTACTTATCAAAATTAAACTTTTTCAAAGCTAAATTAGCAAATACAGTGAGTTAAACATTAGTATTTTTCTTTGTATACTGCGCCCAACACACCTTTAGACAGGACACAGTGCTTTGCAGAGCATTGTCTCCCTTCCTAGCCTGCGTTGCAGAGCACTGCCTCCCTTTGGAGACTGCGTTGACTCATGAAAACACCCAAATTCCATTGAATTTTCCTTTGTGATTTGTTTAAGTTTATTTTCTGTTGTGTTTTGAAAATTTGTTTCTCATATTGACCAGTGAATCTATATACTTCTTCCTCCTTTGAATGAAAATTTTTTCAATGTTTGTTTAAAAAAAAATTCTTTATCATTGACAAGTTGATTTCAAATTACTTTTTATGGCCGCATTAAGAATCATTTGCTTCCGAAATAGGAAATTGTCGTAAAATCTTCATTTCCTTGATAGGAGAAATTGTTGTTGAAGTCCTCGTTTTTCCTTCAAAAGGGAAATTGTTTTTCGTATTCTTCGTTTCTTGAAAGTAAAAAGCATTTGAATTTTTTATTTAGTGCACTTAGTTTCTTTTCTGCATTCATAATATTAAAGAAAATGAAAAGAAAAACTTGCATTTGCATGTAGAATAATGTGTGTTTTGCAAAAGGAACATTAGGAAATCCACATTTAGTTTGTACTCATTGATTTGTTTGCTCACAAATTATTTGCTCTCTTCCCTTAGTAGCTAGGTTTTTCATTGAAGAAATTGAAAGTGAAATATTGTTTATCATTCTTAGCCTACATTTTAGGAATTTCATACACCTCATCGCGGTGAACCTTTAAAAGGAAAATTGTAAGCAAGATCAACATAAAATTAGCCTCAATTTACCTAACAAAGCATTGGAACCATAACGATAACATTTAGAAGGTATAGGCTAGAGACGTGTTCTGGCGTCGTAAACCATAGCAGTTGTCGTTAACTTGTCTGTGATACATTCTGAGTGTGATACCTCACTCCACATACGTAAGTATATCGTAGCTCGTCCACGTAATTTCGGGTGTATCGGGCGGTGTTACAATACGATAAGTATAAAGGGGTGCTCTCAATGTGCGGTTTTGCGTCAGACAACGCTAATACGGACTTGGGCCTCCACGTACCTTCAGGTATATTTGGGAGGACAAATTTTAGGTGCTACCCATCCATAGTGAACCAAGTTAGCCGCCTTGAAATTGTGATACACCGAACACAACATTCGGGGAGATTGGCAGCCCGTACTTCTTCGTTCGCCAAGAGGTATTCTATAGTTCACAGTTTCTTGGTAAACCCTTTTGCCTAGCATTACCCTCTTTTTGTTTAATTGTTTTTTGTTTAAAATAAATCAGTAATCGTGGAAGAACAAAATCCTATCCCCTGTCATTCATGTAGATTAGATTTAAAACCACCTTTACTTCCATAAGTTACTTCTGGTAGGCGAAGGCGATCACGATCTATCGAATCAAGTACAATTTGTACCTCTGGTGAAACATCATTTTTTAAACCAAAGTTAGCTCAAATTGTTTCTACACATCCCGGTTCATCTAATGTTTTCAAAACAGAGTCTTCACAGCTACCTGTGGTCACGATCCATCCAATCGGTGAGACCATACCTCTTGGACCTGACGTTTTTCAATCACAAATTGATCCAGATCCTATCTCTTCTTTGCCAGCACATCTGAATCTATAAGTCGAACAACCGGAAGTTGTTCCTACCTTGGTCATCCCACAAAATTATGTAGCCATTGAATCTCCTATATCACACAGTCAACCGTCTGAAATATATTTTGGGCCTGATGGTGAAATTCTTCCACCTGGTTTAATTGCGATTGAAGAAATCCCACAAGACGATACACCTTTAACTCCAACCCATTTTGGGGGGGACCTTTACCTATACCAGTATTTTCCTCAATCATTTCCATCTTCTTTTGTTGATCCTATCCTCATTCAATCTCCCATCGATTTTCGAGGGTATACATTTGGTCAAACAACCATGTCTAAACCAATATCTTCAGTTGGGCCTGTTGTTCCAATTACGTCAGCTATTGCCCTTGCCCTTCAGTCCCAATAGGTTACAAATCATTATCTGGCACTTTCTCTGGTGCATCTTCAAGACCATGGTCTTTACCAATGTCATCATCCGGTATTTTAACTGGTAGTCCTATCGTTAGTACTAAACGACTTGATTCATTACATACATCATCAGGGCAATATCAAGTCGGTCCTTTTGGGTCAATTCCTTTAAATACCATATCAACTGGACTCCCAGCATTCGGGGAACAATATTTTCCGTCTTATTATCCTCCTTATGCTGGGGGCAACATTTGGTCACTGAATATGACAGTACTCTGTCACTTTTTGGTCAAACTAATGTTGACATGAATGTTTGTCAATGGCAGCCCACTCTGCCTATCCAACCAAAAACGGTTGTACATTTGTATCAACCGGTTCAACATGTTACACCCACTTCATTACCACTTGTTAATACATCTCTACCCCTGTTACAGAATCAAAATATTGTACATCAACCTTATCAAGCGAGTTCTTCCACTCAATATCATCAATTTTTGGGTCCACAGAATCCAAATCCTTTGGTTAATTTACAACCACCTGTATCAGGCATCATTTATTCACAAGCTGGTGTACCATTTTATGGAATGCCACAACCACAGCCTGGTTATACATATCAACCGAATCCAAGTTATACTAATTTGGGTTATAACATTGGTGGAAAGAACCCTTGGTAACCTTAGGCACAAATGCCTCAAACTTCATTTCAACAAGTAACATATCCAGGTTTTGGTCAACAGAATCCTCAAGCGTTTGCTACGCAAAACAACCCCTATCTGGGTTACCAAAATCAGATTTGTATGCTAGTGCTCAAAGGCCTTTTGCTCAAGCAATTCCATCTTACCCTGGCTATGCTCAACCTGACCTTAATCGATAGTTGCCTTTTGTTGCAACCTTAGAATTACTATATTTAAATCGGTTAACCAATGATCTTAAAAATTATGCTCCTTAGTGGCCGATGATACCTCATAAATAACCCTCTGATATTCCTAAATTCAATGGAAACCCTGGAGAATATATGTCGACTCATGTCATGACTTATCATTTATGGTGTTCATCAAATTCCCTGAATGAGGATTTTGTTTGACTACGTCTTTTCTAGTGTACGCTTACAGGTTTGGCTGCTAAATGGTACATTAAGTTACCTAGAGCTTCTTTTGACAATTTCACTGCCCTAGCTACTGTATTTTTTCCCATTTCTAGTTACCGATCATATATGAAACTGGAATGAAAATCTTGACCAACTTCAAAATACTAATGCTACTCACATTTCTGGTCATATTCATGAGTGGCATCGTCGTCGACGAATGGTTAAGACATTTGTTTCGGATCAGCTCCTTGCTGAATGGTTCATTAATTCCCTGTTACCATCTATAACTGAGGATGTGGCTAAGGGTGGCGTCGTTACAGAAGAGAAAGTTATCACTCATGCCTAATATTTATACTTGATGTACACTCAGTCTGGCACGCTCTATGAAAAAGTTCCCAATGCACCGCGATCTAATTTCAATGTTCCTCCTCAAATAAAGTACTCTCATGCCAAAGACGGCTTGATAGGAACTGCAAACACACACCACACTACTGCATCTGATCCTGCTTCTACTTCTGAAATTAATGCTATGAAAATTGACAAAGGCAAAAGTGACAAGCAACCAGGAAGTAAGAAAAATGGGAAATCAAAGAAAAAACAAACTTTTAACCCGCAGGAAAGATCATCTCATCAACTATCTGGACCACGAAAACCTCGTTATCCATGCATAATATATAACGAGGAATACTTTTTAAAGTATTGTCCTCATCGTGTTGAAGTCTCAAAAATCATCAAGACTTCCTATGCATCAGGTGTGTTCACAGACCCATTTCCAAATCCAGACACTAATTTGGTTGCTACGGATCCAGCTTGTAGTTCCCAAGTGTTAATGTTATCCACCACAAAACCTTCACAAGATATATTGATGTCAACGCGTAATAAAGGCTATGGTAGTTTGGCCACTGATCAACCTACTACCTTGACAACGAATCCATATACTGAATCAGTACCACCTAATGTTATTCCTGAATTGACAATTAAGCCACCAAAGGGAGTAATTCATAAATCGACATATAATCCTCGAGCAAGAGCTGCACAAAATTATAATATAGTTGAAGATTTGGCTCAATCCCCTTCAGCTATGTCTGCTCTTGAGGTATTACAGAATTGTCCCTCCCAGAAGCAGGTTTTATTGTCGGCCATTGGTGGAATTGATCCGACTGATTCTAATCTTGTCGTCTTTAGTCATACAGGCTATGACCGCAGCTACCAGCATAATTGGCATTCTCCATACAAGTAACTGTTCTCAGTCGCCTTGTTCATCGCATTATTATTGATGAGGGAGCATCTACGTGCATTATGTCTCTAAAATGTTGGAAGTCAGTTGGCTCGCTGCGATTATCACAATCATCAACTACGTTGAAGGCTTTTGATGGAAAAACATATAAACCTTGTGGTATTATCAATAACCTGCATGTTGAACTAGGGGGGGGGACTATGAATATTTATGTCGAGGTTTTTGATGGACCCCTTGACTATAATATTTTACTTCGAAGACCATGGGTATATGAAATGACTGCCAGTGTTTCTACATACTTTAGAATGATTTCCTTTCCACATAAAGGTACAATCACAGTCATTAATCAATTATCCTTATTTGCCTCCTCTTCGCAGGTAACTGGAAGCATTCCATTTGTTCACTTACCCCAACTAGAAATTCAGAACATTGGTGTAGGACTCTTAAAGGATTCCACTCTTATGGGAACCTTTGCATTACCACCACCCGCGACGTCGGAAGAAATTGCAAGTATAGAGACCTGCTACATGATCTCTTCCACTCTATCTAGCTTAAGGGAGAGTACAGGTGATTCTGATATTTCTACTTTGGATGATTTTTTACCGCCCAACCCTATTGAGCTGGCATAACAATTAATCTATTTGGCTTGGGCGACAAATCTGAAATCAGCGTCGCCGAGTGTTTGGGTTGATCGTTCCTTAGATTTTGGTACTCCATCTGAACCATTTTCGTAAAAAAAATTTACAGATGAAAATATTTTGGAAGCTATGATGTCAAAAGGAGAACCATGGGAAGATTACCATCATCGTTCCCATCTTCCTGATTATGAAGAAAACAATATTAGTGAACTATATCACCCATCCATCAAAAATTTCTTTTCGAATTCTTTACCGCTTAATGCAATCGATTCCAAGCGAAATTTATCAAATATTTAAGAAACCATTTCTATCGATACTTCGACCAAACCGGGAATTGTAGAAAATATTCATGTTGGCGTATCTTGTTCCCCATCAGAACTTTATTCATATCGCTCTTTATTTCATGAATTTCATGACATATTTGCTTGGTATTTCGAGGAAATGGCAAGCATAGTTACTAGTATAGTTGAACACACTATTAATATGTATCGTGATGTCAAATCGGTGTGCCAACGGCTTCGTCCTGTTTATCCGAAGAAAGCCGCTGCCATCAAAGCAGAAGTTGAAAAACTTTTGCATGCTAGTTTCATTTACCCTATTCTGCTAATTGAGTGGGTTTCCAAAATCGTTCCTATTATGAAAAAACAAGGAACCATTAGAGTGTGTGTCGATTATTGGGATGTCAATATGGTTTGTCCAAAAGACAACTATCCTACTCCCTTTATCGACCAGATTATTGACGACTGTGCTGGATGCAAAATTTTTTCGTTCATGGATGGATTTTCTGACTACAATCAAATCAATATCCACCCAGATGACCAACATAAGACAACATTCATATGTCCCTGGGGCACATTCGCATATAGGAAACTTTTGTTTGGTTTTATACGTTTATTTATCAATGAAGGTACAGGCCATTCTTGATTTTCCTGCACCATCAAATTTACTTCAGAAACAGAAACTTCAAGGAAAGGCTAACTTCCTGAGAAGGTTCATTCCAAACTACGCCAAAATGGCTAAATTAATTTCTCGATTATTGAAAAAGGGAGTTCCCTTCCATTGGGACCAAGTTTCGCAAGCTTCTTTTGATGCTGTCAAGGACACTCTTGTCCGAGCGTCATTAATTTATCCTCCTAATTATCAAAACGATTATTTCCTATATATCGTCGCGGCTAAAATAACCATCTCTATGGTATTGGTCCAAGTAGAAGATGGAATTGAACATCCGATCTATTATTTGAGTCGTAATCTCAATGATACGGAAGTTAAGTACTCGTACGTGGAAAATCTTGCCTTGGCAGTTGTTCAAGATGTCCAAATATTTCGTCATTATATCCTGCTCCGAAAAAGAACAATAGTTTCACATTGCAACCCCATGAATTATATCCTATCATGTCAATTGCTAGGGGGGGAATATTCAAAATGGATTGCCATTTTTCAGGAATTTAATTTGGAATTCATCAAATCCAAGTAAAAGAAGTCTTTAGTTTTGGCTGAGCTTCTTTGTGACCTTCCCTCTGATAGCACTGCACCTACGTCGGAACCATCAATTCCTAACGAGTCTCTGTTTCTGATCAGATCATCTGATCCTTGGTATGGGGATTTCATCATTTATCTCCAAACCCAAACTTTTCAACCTAATACCTCTCGCTTTGAACAACGACATATTCTATACCGAGCCAAAGATTATCTTATCGTCGACGATACACTTTATCGTCGTGGTGTCGATAAAATTTTAAGGAGGTGCCTCACTCATGAGGAGGCCGAAAAAGTGTTAAATGATTGTCATGTTGGGGCTTGTGGTGGACATTTATCTGGATAAGCTACTGCGCATAAGATACTCTGCGTTGGTTACTTTTGGCCTACTATTTTTCGAGCTTGCATCCTTGTAGTCAGAAGTTGTCATGTGTGCCAGATTTTTTATCGTAAGATCCGCAAATAGCCAATGCCAATGCATCCTATTATCTTTGTGGGACCATTTATGAAATGGGGTATTGACTTCATGACCTGTAACCCTCCTTCACTCGGGGGGCATGGTTATATTATTGTTGCAGTCGACTATTTTACCAAATGGGCTGAAGCGATGCCTACATTCAACAACACAGGACAGACAGCTGCATTGTTTTTCTTTAATCACGTTATTGCACGGTTTGGGGTCCCACAGGCCATAGTTACAGATCATGGGAAGCATTTTCGCAACCACATGATGTCTGAATTGACTGCTAAGTTAGGATTGTCACATGATAATTATACTCCTTATTATCCACAATCAAATGGACAAGTTGAGGCTATTAACAAAATTCTTAAACGAATGCTTCAATGAATGATAGGAGTCCGTAAAAGGAACTTGCATTTTATCGTGTACTCCACTTTGTGGGCATATCAAACCTCGGTGAGAAACGCAATCGGATTTATTCATTTTCAATTGGTGTATGGTCTGGAAGCTATCTTACCAATCCAATGCAAAATATCATCGTTAAAACTCGTGATAGACTTGTTACCTAACACCTCAGAAGAAGAAGCGTGTCTCCTTAACCTCATCCATCTTGATGAAACGCATCCTGAATCCCAATTGGCCAACGAATCGCATAAGATACGTATAAAGGCGGAATATGACAAAAATGTCCAGCCTCGCATCTACTCAGAGGGCGACTTGGTCCTCCCCCGCGCTACGCTACCGCCTTACCACCTGCTCTCTTTGTTGGGTCTTAACCCAAGGGTGCCACTACTATTTGAATACTAATGGTGTCGACGACGGGGGTTCAGAGGGGGCCAACACCCTTCCATGTGACTTCAACGATATAATCGTGGGCGGAGACAATCAATATGGTGGGAATTATATTAATTTTAATCCTTGTATTAACAACTAATCCACGGGGTTTTCAAACTAATTAAATTGAATTGTAACCAACAGATAAATGCGCAGATATTGACATGCTTATCCATAATTAAGTCATCATTAACTGCTAGTTAATTTGTGCTTAACTTGGCGACGGATTTAGTGGCGCCCCAAATTCGGGGATTTCACCAAAAACAATAGAGTTATTTGGAGTTCTTCAAAATTTGGAGGAGAAATAGAAGGGAGATTTGTTTTTTCCATAACTAAGCAAATTTTCGACCAATTTTGGCTCAGGAAGAGTCATTCTTGGTAGATTTAGATGTTTTGGAGCCATTGGAGCAGGTTGCATAGGCAACAGGAGACTGTAAACAACATTTTTTTCACAATTGAGCTAATACAAAGGCCCAAGCCATGGAAGTTGGACTAAGGAGATGTAGCCCAAGAGGGGTGAACTCCTTCATCAAAACAAAGTGTTATTGACAATTGTCATGGTTTGCTATGTGTTTATATGTTGTTGTTCAACATTTAGTTTCCATGCTTTTATGTTCATTTATTCAACTTAATCTCCACAAGTTTACTTTTTTATCAATCATAAGCACTTCAATGAACCCTTGTACAAGAAGAAAACGTCATCACTTATAATATAAATCTGAAACTGAAATTAGCATAGAAAAACTAACAATCAAATTCATATCAAGATGGTATCAAAGCAAAGTTTATTTGCTTGTTTTGCTTGAGATTTGTGCAAGAAGGGTTTTATTAGTTACAATTTTGTGATGCTTACAAGGTTGAAGTTGTAGAGAAGATAAGGGAAGCTATTGGTTGTGAGTCCCGAGGTTAGGACCAGAAGAAGGAGAGTTGAAAGAGCATCATATTCACCCAAAGTTCCACTCATAGCTACACTTGAAGCACCTCAATTTTTATCTCCAAAAGTTCATATTGAAGAGGTATATATTGCACAAGAACCTGAGTTGATTGAAGAGGTACAAGCATCAAAAGCTGAGCTTGAATCCTTAGCCATCATGCCAGGTGTTGGAGAGACTCAAGGAAATTCAGAAGAGGAAGATGTCAAGAGAGACTTCAATGACAGTAAGAGGATGGTTATAGGGATTATCATGATTGGTTACATGACTCATTGAATGGATGGTTGCGACCATACCTGAGTCTATTTATTGATCCTTACTGGATGGTTGCGCCTATCTACTCAACTTAGTGTTCCTAAATTGATGTCATAAATTGTCAACCAGGGCTAGTAAATTGTTGAAGTGAAGTGTATTATATGTGCCTAGGTATCTTCTTCCTACTTCGTTGTGTTTAGTGTTTTTCTAGTGTTTTTGGTTTTGTGTTTTTGTGCTAAGAGGAAAAGAATTAAATTGTTGGCAAAGAGAAGTTACTGATCACACTAAAAACAGAACAAAATCTACTCTAAACTATGTATGGCACCTAAGAACAGAAAATGATAATCCATAGATTGTAAATCTTGACAAGAAAAGTAACTCATAACATTAACTCAGTCCAATTCATTTCATTAGAGGTATGTTGGAACAACTTGAGAATAGGATAAGTTTGATGTAATGAAGTTCTCTTTAGTAAACAACAACTTAAAATATCACAGAGAAAATCTCATCCATTGTTAGAAATTTGTTGGAACATTTTGAGAAAAGATTATCTGCAATATAGTAATGAATCCTATGCTAAAATAACTTATGACACTAGAATTAACCCATTCTGCAACTCAAAATGTCACTATTAAACCTCATTCAAGGGTTAGAGATCTCTTGGAATAACTTTGGAAAAAGGTTGTTTGTAAAATTATGAGAAATTGCAGAACAGTTAAGAACTCAAAATGATATAACTAATTCTTGTCCATATTATAATGATGTGTTAGAAGAGACTAAGAACAAGAGAAGCTTGTAAAATAATGAGGGTCTTTTAAGTCTAATTAACAAGACTAGAATGCAATTAACTAATAAAACTTGAAATACAATAAACAGAACTGAACTAAAATGCAATTAACCTCCGAAGTACTACAGCTCTATCTCATTCACGTATTAGTGATATATTGGAACAATTCATGAGAACAGGATTGACTGTAATATTCGATGTAAGTAAACATAAAACATGATGCTTAGAAAACTGCCTAAATTAAGAATAAAAAGAGTTAAAAATCACTTATCTAGAAAATATGCACAAAGCCTTTCAGACAGTAGGGGCCCTCTACCATCAGATTGGCACACGAATCCTCAACTTCTTAAAATTTCTTCATATCATGTATCAAAGCTGTACTTCTTTCATTAAAGGAAAAATGCTCAGAAAACAGAGTATCACAGTTTTTGAGAATTAACAACAGAACATCAACTAGCAAGCTATCTCTCGGTTCACCGAGTTATTCTTATAAGAAAAATGCATAACTGTCATTGAGTAGAAATAGGCATAGGTGTCTTTTTCAATCAAAATCGAATTAGAACTTTTGTTGAGGACTCGTACTTTGTTGAAGACATCTGCAGAGTCCTTGTCCTTGTAGAAGTCTACTTCTTAGTTTTGGCTTCCTCCGCGTGTATAACCACTTGCAAATTTTTGCTCAGACTTCGTAGAGGGCAAGGAATGATGTAGGAGAGTTTTGGAGTTCAACCATATGCGTTTTTCCCTCAAATGACACCTGTAACCTGTGTGAACATAAAGATAGCTGCAGAATATGCGACTAGCTACAGAATGGCTGCATTCTGTAGCTAAGTCTGATAAAAAATCACTATGACAACAAAACCACAAAAGTATAATAAGTCAGTCATTGCATGCATTCTTAAAGTGACTTTAATCATTCCTATTGATCTTTTAAGCCTATAAATGATAAAGGACAAATGGAATGAAATGAAATTTGGTGAAAGAAAAGGACATCTTTGGGGCTCAACATACCCCCACTACAAAGCTTTTGCATGTCCTCATGCAATCAATCCATGTATTCTGAAACTTCTGCTAGGACATCTAACTTCATTTTTCTGATTTGCTTGGTGTTCAATGGCATCCTAGGCTTCCTTATGACCAATTTGAACCTCAGATTTATAAGTGCCCTGCTCAAATTTTTGTTTTTCTTCTTCAGCTTCTCACTAGCCTTGTACAATTTTTCCATTTGCAGAGAGAGAGTTGTGTTCATGTTACTTTTCAGCTTGACTTTTTCCCTTAAAATTTCATTTTCATTTTTTATATGCCTATTAAGTACTTCCAATTCATATTTATCTCTTCTCAGCACTTCAATTGAAAATTCTTATGGGCTAGGAGTTCTTCCTCTGTTTTCTGAAGCTCTCTTTTCCAATGACTCAACATAATTATAGATTTGTTGTTGGGCTGGGTCTACCTCCGGAGTTCCTCTATCAAGATCTTCTTCGTGCTGGTACTCAGGAGATCTGTCAGTTGGTGTCTCTTCATCTTCAATATCTATGATTCCTGTTTGCTTAACTCTTGTTTTCTTCAATATGCCTCTAAGCCTATGGCTTCTTCTCAGTTTAAATGGTCCCTCACCTCTCTCCTTAGCATACTTCCTTATTATCTTTTCCTTTTTAAGTTGTTTCTTGATTTCAGCCAAATTTTCAGAGATAATCTCCTCACTTTCTTCTTGTATGGATTTACCAGTTTTAAGTTCAACATATTTGGCAATTTTTCCTCTCCTGCTTCTTCTTACAAGTTTTCCTTCAAATGGAGTTTCTTTAGGTTCTTCAAAATGATTCCTTAAGAGGAACTCATCCCAACTATCTCCCACCTTTTTCAAATGATGCTCAATTAGTATTTTAACTAGGCCATGGTGATACAAGGTGGTTTCTAAGAATTGAACCCTTTTTTGGACATTAGAATCCATCCTCTTTGGGATATGGAGTAAGAAAAAGGGTAAATTGATCTCTTCATCTAAGAAATGCATCATAAGTTGAATGTGATAAACATATAGGGTGCCAAACCTTCCCTCACAAGTTATAAACTTTTGCAGAATTAGCAACATATTTCGCCATTTATTCTTTAAGGCTGAACTAAGAATGCCTTTCTTGAAAACTGAGATATCCATACCTGGTGTTTTTAGCATCTGCCTCCATGCTTCATTGTGAAATTCCTTGTTTTTAAACCATCGTTCACCTTGCCTTGATAACTCTGTTGCTTCTGCTATAAAGGATTCTGTGATAATGAAATTGACATCACCTATTTCAACTTCTGACCCATTAAATGACCGGGAAAATGACTTGGTGACCTCCTTATGAAACCCATTGAACTTCTCCAAAAACTGTAGCCATCCAACCTGCTGTAACATCTCTCTAATTTGTGGATAACCTTCTAGATATTTGGTTCTGACTGGTTCGGACCTTACAATGAGTCCCATGGCTTCTTTTCTCAATCTTCAATTTACTGCTCCGTTACTTCTCTCCTATTCAAGGTAAAAATGGCTATAGAAGGTTGTTTTCACCCCAAATATGACTTCTCTGTTTCTGCAGACAGGAATTAGCTACGGAAAAATGACATGAAGGGGATATGGAATGAGTGAAATACGATAAGGGTAAATCATACGAATAAATGAGTTTGAGAGCTGTCATGAAGTAAAAGACCGCGGAGAAATCCCATGAGGATTTCAAAATCATCACTGAATATTTCGGGTTAGTGACGTGACCTAATAGGTCACTTCAAGTACTAACCATTAATTTTTAATAAATGATGATTTGATATGGCGGAATGGAAGGGATTTTTCCAACGATTTTATGATAGGCTTGATCAATACGAATAATCAAAATAACTTTACGAAACATACATATGACTTAACCATACTATAACTTTCATAATCTGTTATCATAATAATTTCACAATTTTACCTTAGCCCTTCTTTTGATTTTTTTGTTGTTTTAATATGCTTTGTCTTCCTTTGAAAATCATTGATCTTTCAGTCTTCATAATCCCTTTGATTTGACATAGGTGTGCAGGATCAATTTGCTGCTGAACAAGTGGTTGCTGGATAGTTGGCTGCAGAATATCTAGCTGTAGAATGTCTGGATGCAGAATGTCTGGCTGCGAAATATCTGGCTGCAGAATGTACCTATAAAAGCCTTGAGACATGGAATGAAATGATTTGAAACATGGATGGAATGTAGTATGAAATGAAATAAAATGGATCATGAAATATGGTGGAATGAAGCATGAGTGAAGTGAAATATGATGGAATGAAATGGATCATAAATGTGAAGTGGAATGAAATATGAAAAGTGGCCTGCAACTTATGATTTGTAATACTCAATAGCAGAAAGAGATCAAATTTGAAATAAAAATGAGATGGTCCATGAAATGGAGTGAATGAATTATGGATGAATGGAGTGAATGAAATATGAATAAAGTGAGATATGATGAAGTGAAATGGATCATAAGTGGAATGTGATATGTAAAGTGGGCATGCACTTATGATTTTATGATAGTTGCTTGCAGGAAAAGAACAATTTTGAAAAGGTAAAGTGTCAGAAAGATTCTGATTTTCACTTTATCTTTTCTGTATAAACATGCTAATCAATGATTAGTTTTCATGTTTATAATTTATTTATTTATATATTTTTTTCATCATCTGATTTCAGAAAATACAATTAAGTTGATGAAGAAGAAGGATTCTTCTTCATTAACTTCACATCACTGTTCTCTTGGAATCTCTTGACAAATTCTTCTCTTGAAAGTGGCTTATGATACAGTTTCAATCTATGACCATTTACAAGAAAAGTGACCTCATCTTCATCTATTGTCCTGATTTTTATTGCTCCATTGTCAAAAAAATTCACAATTTCATATGCCCAAGCCAATGTGTTTGAAATTTACCTTGAAAATCTTTGAACTTTGAATCAAACAAGAGGGCCCAGTCACCTTCTTTGAATTTATTTTCCTTAATGTACTTATCATGCCATCTAGTCCTTTGTTGTTGGACTATATTTGTTCTCTGGACTGCATCTTGTCTGATCTCATCCAATTCATTAATCTGCTCCAATCTATGTTTTTGTGCTTTTGTTAGATCAAGTCCTAGCTGGACTGCCATTTTAAAATTTTGAATCTGAAACTCTATGGGAAACAAGACTTGTTTTCCATAAACAAGTTCATAAGGAGTATGACCTGTTGTGCTTCTCCATGTAGTTCTATAGGCCCACAAGGCTTCAGGAAGCCTGTCTGCCCAATCTCTTCTATGTAAATGAGCAGTCTTTGTTAGGATCCCTTCAATAACCTTATTAGTAGATTCCACTTGACCATTTGCTTGTGGATGATAGGGAGTAGATTTTCTGTGTCTGATTTTGTACCTCTCCATCATTTGTTCCACTAGCTTTGATGTAAATTGAGCTCCTTGATCTGTAACAATTTCCCTTGGGACACCAAAACGAGTAAAAATATCCTCAAAAAGAAAATTAACTACAGATGCTTCAGTAGAAGAAAGTAATGGCTTGGCTTCTACCCATTTGGTAACATAATCAGTGCAAACTAATATATATTTCTTTTGTCTTGATGGAGGACTAATAGGTCCTACAAAATCTAAAGCCCATTTCTCAAAAGGTTCAATATGTACCTAAGGCTGCAATGGCATCTCACCTGAAGGAGAAGGTTTCTTTACCCTTTGGCAGTTGTCACACCTTTTGACATACCTTTTAGCATCTTTAAAAAGGGATGGCCAATAGTATCCTAAATGAAGGATCTTATAAGTTGTCCTTTTATCAGCAAAGTGTCCACCACAATGTTCATCATGACATGCCTTGAGGATCTCAGGCATCTCATCTTCTCGAACACATATCCTAATGATAAAGTCTGGACCTATTTTGTATAACTCATTAGCAACCCATGAATATTTTGCACTGTCATAAATGATCTTTCTTTTGTCTCTTGCATTCATTATTGAAGGAAATTTCCCTGAAACTAGATAATTAGCAATGTCAGCAAACCAAGGAGTTTGAGTAGAAATTCAAAGTATCAAGTTTCATAACTCTGTTATATAGTGTCGAATTTATTTATGGCATGAACAACATTAAAACTATTTCGATTCTGATATAATTTAACTAAAGTCAAATTTTTACTTGTATAGTAGATGAAATCATAAAGATCTGGTCTTTTTGTCCAATACTGCTCCTAAAGTTGTATCCAAGGCATCTGTTGAAATATGAAAAGGTAATTTCCAGTTAGGTCCCCTTAAAATAGGTGCTTCAGAGATTTTTGTTTTCAGGGTCTCAAAGGCTAACTGGCAATCAGGATTCCACTTGAATTCACAGTCCTTGGTAAGTAATTTGAAAAGTGGAGATGCTATCTTGGTGAAGTTTTCTATAAACCTTTGATAATATCCTGTAAATCCTAGAAAACTCCTAACATCTTTTTGACAACTTGGAACAGATAAGTTAGAGATGACTTCAACTTTTGACTCATCAACTCTAATCCCATCCCCTGAAATGTTATGCCCCAAAACAATTCCTTCAGTAAACATCATAAAACACTTCTCATGACTTAGTGAAAGATTTGCTTCCTTACATCTCTTTAAAACTTTTTCCAAGTTTGCTAAGGCTTCTTCAAATGTGTTTCCATAGACTGTGAAATCATCCATATATACCTCTACACAATCATGTATTAGATCTGAAAATATTCCTAGTACTGCCCTTTGAAATGTTGCAGGTGCATTGCATAGTCCAAATGGCAATATTCGGTAAGCATAGGTACCCCAAGGACAGGTAAATGTGGTTTTGTCTTGATCTTCAAGTGCTACTTGAATTTGATTATAACCACTAAACCCATCTAAAAATGAGAATTACTTTTTGCCAGCTAATGTATCTAACACCTGATCTATGAAAGGTAGGGGAAAATGATCTTTAAGAGTAGCTTTGTTTAATTCCTGGTAGTCAATACATACCCTCCATTTACCATTTTTCTTTGGCACAATTACCAAAGGAGAAACTCACTCACTATCTGAAATGGGATAGATAAAATTGACATTTAACAATTTCTGCAATTCTTTTTTAACAATCTCCCTAAGATTTGGATTCATCCATCTCTGAGGTTGTCTGATTGGTTTACAATTTTCCTCTATGTAGATATGATGAGTGCAAGTCTTAGGGCTTATCCCTTTCATATCAGTGTACTCCCATGCATATGCAAAAGAATATCTGTGTAATATCTTGACTAGCTTTTCTTGTTGAGATTTCTCTAGGTTCTTGTTTATGTTTAAAGTTTTACCTGGAAATATCTTAATTGTAGAGCTGTCAAATTTATCCATGGAGTAAAGAGACATCTGTCTTGATGATAAAAACTCAATGTTGGATTCTTTTTTAAACTGTTCATGTTTGTATTCCAAAGAGGATTCAAAATTTTCTAAGGTATTTAGAATCTGGCTATCTTCACTAATTTCTGAAATTGTGAAGAGAGGTTGTATGTCTTCTTCATCCACAATCCATTGAGTATCATCTAATTCTGTAATTGTTTTTGCTGGAGGATACAAGGTAAATTTCTTGGCTGAACTACCATCAGAGATGTACATATCACCGGATCTATAGCTAATGAAAGCATTAACTGTAGCTAACCAAGGTCTTCCTAATATGATAGGATGCCCTCTTAGATTATTCTTAGGAGTTAGGATCATAAAATCCAAAGGATACTCCCAATAATCTAGGGACACTGGAATGTCTTCTATTACCCCATTAGGTTTGATCACAGATATGTCTTCTAATTGTAATAATGTGGGTGTAAAAAGAAGATTAGGAATTTTTAGTTTATCCATGATTTGTCTACTCATGATATTGATTGCTACTCCTAAATCAATAAGTGTGTTTTGGATCTCAGTTCCATTGATGTGTATTTTAACAACTGGATTTCCTGGGTCTAGATACTTTGGAATGGTAATCTTACCCATCATGATATCTGATATTTTTCCTGCCAGTTGAATTTTCTTTGTCTCTTTGATTCTTTTTCCTGTTTTTTTCATGCTCAACTCCTTTATTATTTTTGCTAAAATTGGAATTTCCTTGATAGCTTGTAATAATGGCATCTTAATACAAACATTCCTTAGCTCATCTAGGAAATCATAATTAGGCACCATAATTTGTTTTTCTACACCTCTATCAATTTGTAATCTTTCTGGAAATGGAGGTGTAGAGGTAGATGTTGATGGCTGCTCTAATATAGGAGTTGAAATTATTGGTTCTTTTTGTTTTGATTTTTTAATATTTGGGTCTTGAAAAAATGTGTCTTCTTCAAGACTTTTATTTACCCATAAAGAATCTTCCTCAAAGTTGTTTTGTTCTTGTATGATTACAGAAGGTTTCTTCTTTTCAAGTATTCTTCCAGACCTAAGTTGAACATCATTAAAGTCTAAAGGAGTAATCAAATAGGTTGGAAACTATTGGCCTTTTATCATGTATGTGTTCTGAGGATTTTTATTGTTGGGGTTTGGTATGGGTTGGGCAGGTAACTGATTTTTTTTCTGAGAAAATGGTAATGGAAGTGGTGGATTTTGATGTTGTGGATTTTGAGGATTTTGTTGAGGATTTTGTTTAGGAGGGAAATGTGGATATGGTGGATAGGATGGTAGATATTTATAGTACTGAGAGTATCTTCCATAGGGATTTTGTGCTCCTTGTGCCCAAGTTTGAGATTGATTTTGGAATTGGCGCCAAGGTTGCTGCCAAGAATTCCAATTTGGTGGGGATTGATTATACAACTGATCATGGAATCCTTGTGTTTGAGGTCCTTGCCAAGGCCTCCTAGAGACAAAATTGAGAGATTCTGTGGAATTTGTAGGGGTTTCTTCTTGAAAGACAGCTTTAAGACCAAGAAGTGAAGGAAAACTCTTGGTCCCATGTTTTTCTGAACAAATTACACAAGTATCTACTATTTTTGCATCCAAAGGGCACTCTCTCAAGGCATGTTTCTTTCTACGTTTGGGACAAAAGATTGCTAAGGCATCAGATTCAGCTTTTTGCTTGTTTTGTAATTTAAGGGTGTCTATTTGTTCACTAAGACTCCCTAAAATGTTAGATTTGAATTCATCAAGCATATGTCCTATTTCTGCCCTATTTATTGTTCCAGAAGCAGACTTACTTGCCCTTGCAAGAGGAGGGTCTCTTGGTCCTTTTATAGTTTTAGATTTCCCTCTTGAAAGGTTGATACATAATTCAGCTATTTCAGGTAATGTGAGCTGAGATATATCCCCTTTTCCCATCATATTAGGGATATCTAGCCATTCATCCCTAATTGTCTTCAACAAGAGAGATTTCAAAGTACCTTGGTCTAAGTTTTCCATTTTTGCTCTTTTGATGTTATAGTTAAACCTCTCCAACAAATCTTCCAGATTTTCATCCTCTTTTTGTAGCATTTTAAACACTTCCTCCTTATGGTTGAATGACATACAGTAATCCAAATACCTCTCTAGAAATGCATGTTTCATGTCTTCCCATGTCCTAATAGAACTGTTGATCAAACTCATAAACCATTTTAATGCTGCTCCTTTCAATGTTGAAGGGAATAGTTTAAGTTTTTGGGCATCTTGTAAGTAATCATAGGTTCTACATAGGACTTCAAATTCAAATAGGAAGGTTTCGGGATCTTCACTTTTGAGTCCATAAAAGTTTGGAAGGACAAAGGGTGAAATCTTTTTCAAAGTTGCATTGGTTTCTTCATCTACTATAGGAAACCCAAAAGAGCTTCCCATTTCCCTTCTACCTCTTCCTCTGCCTCCTTCTTCACCTCTACCTCCTTCTCCTTCTGCACCTCTACCTCCTTCTCCTCTACCTCTACCTCTACCCCCTCCAAATAGTGTATGTTCTCCATTAAAGACTCCTCCTCCCCCTTCTTCTGCCATGGTTCTTGAAAAGTTTATGTCTCTAGCAGGGGTTCTTGAATCTTCTTCTAAGACAGGTTCAGTGGATGAAGTGGAAGGTCTTTCTGATGGAATATCTGATCTTAAGTCTTCTGGAAGTCTATGATCAGTAAAGTATGGGATGTGGGTTTGAGTTGGAGGTGTGTTGCCTCTTGGTCTTGGTGGAACAAGTGGTGTTCTAGGAATCAAGCTTCTACTTCTTATGAATCTACCCCTTGAGTCTCTTTCTCTACGCATATCATTGTTTTTGGGAGGTAAGAAAAAAGGCTACCTAGTTACACTTCCTTGGCAACGGCGCCAAAATGTCTGCTCAACTTAGTGTTCCTAAATTGATGTCATAAATTGTCAACCAGGGCTAGTAAACTGTTGAAGTGAAGTGCACTATATGTGCCTAGGTATCTTCTTCCTACTTCGTTGTGTTTATTGTTTCTCTAGTGTTTTTGGTTTTTTGTTTTTGTGCTAAGAGGAAAAGAATTAAATTGTTGGCAAAGAGAAGTTACTTATCACACTAAAAACAGAACAAAATCTACTCTAAACTGTGTATGGCACCTAAGAACAGAAAATGATAATCCATAGATTGTAAAGCTTGACAAGAAAAGTAACTCATAACATTAACTCAGTCTAATTCATTTCATTAGAGGTATGTTGGAACAACTTGAGAATAGGATAAGTTTGATGTAATGAAGTTCTCTTTAGTAAACAACAACTTAAAATATCACAGAGAAAATCTCATCCATTGTTAGAAATTTGTTGGAACATTTTGAGAAAAGATTATCTGCAACATAGTAAGGAACCCTATGCTAAAATAACTTATGACACTAAAATTAACCAATTCTGCAACTCAAAATGTTACTATTAAACCTCATTCAAGGGTTAGAGATCTCTTGGAATAACTTTGGAAAAATATTGTTTGGAAAATTATGAGAAATTGCAGAACAGTAAAGAACTCAAAATGATGTAACTAATTCTTGTCCATATGATAATGATGTGTTAGAAGAGATTAAGAACAAGAGCAACTTGTAAAATAATGAGGGTCTTTTAAGTCTAATTAATAGGACTGGAATTCAATTAATTAATAAAACTTGAAATACAATGAACAGAACTGAACTAAAATGCAATTAACTCAAGAGTACTACAGCTCTTTCTCATTCACGTGTTAGTGATATATTGGAACAACTCATGAGAACAATATTGACTGTAATATTCGATGTAAGTAAATGACATAAACATGATGAAAGAGAACAAACTCAGAAACTTCCTAAGTTAAGAACAAAACAGAGCTAAAGGTCACTTATCTAGAAAATATGCACAAAGCCTTTCGGACAGTAGGGGCCCTCTACCACCAGATTGGCACACGAATCCTTAACTCCTTAAAATTGCTTCAAATCATGCATTAAATTTGTACTTCTTTCATTAAAGGAAAACGCTCAGAAATAGAGGATTACAGTCTTGGAGGACTAACAACAAAACATCAACTAACTAATTGTTTCTCGATTCACCGAGTTATTCTTATAAGAAAATACATAACTATCATTGAGGAGAAATAGGCATAGGTGTCTTTTACAATAAAAATCAAACTAGGACTCCTGTTGAGGACTCGTATTTTTCTTAAGACACCTGCAGAGTCCTTATCCTTGTAGAAGTCTACTTCTTAGTTTTGGCTTCCTCCACGTGCATAACCACTTGCAGATTTTTGCTCAGACTTCGTAGAGGGCAAGGAATGATGTAGGAGAGTTCTGGAATTCAACCATATGTGTTTTTCCCTCAAATGACACATGTAACCTGTGTGAACATAAAGATAGCTGCGGAATATGCGACTAGCTACAGAATGGCTGCATTCTGTAGCTAAGTCTGATAAAAAATCACTATGACAACAAAACCACAAAAGTATAATAAGTCAGTCATTGCATGCATTCTTAAAGTGACTTTAATCATTCCTATTTATATTTTAAGCCTATAACTGATAAAGGACAAATAGAATGAAGTGAAATTTGGTGAAAGGAAAGGACATCTTTGGGGCTCAACAGCGCCCATGCCTTGGATCCTAATTATTGTACACTTTATTGTGGATGGTTGCACCCATACCACATATCATGTATTTTAGATATCAGTTGTATTTGTCTACGCAGGTTTTCCGATGGTAGTGTTTTCAGTTGGGCACGTTTTCATAAAGAATTTCACCCCTCCCTCTCTCTCGGGCCTCATGCTTTCGGGGGCATCTGTTACACAACTTTTTGTCACCGTCCTTGCAATCCCCCGTCCCACACATTGGAGGGCCTTTTCCCGTGACCTGTGAGCAGTGACATAACCTGAAACCACTTTCACGACATCCCCCTTGACAAGGACAATCATTCCCTTGAAGAAATTTTCCTCTGTAAAACCCTAAAAACTGATCTTTTAGCCTTGGCGTGACTAGCTAGTTCAGCCCTCGTGCCAATTGGGAAAATCCACCATAGAGTGCGCGCAAATTGGTGCTTTGTCCCAGTGTCTCACTCGCGGCAAGCTTAATAAGGGATGTTTTTTAAAAATAAATGGCAGAAGTTTGATTCCAACAAACTCATGAACGAGTCACTAAAATGAGTTGGGAGGTTTGGCTCCGGATCTCCATGTATGGGAGATGGTTTTCCACCTATCATGGAAGCTTCCTTAGAGATAGGGCCAATCCCATGATTGTAGGGATCACAACTCCCCTTCCACTATCTATATAAGCTTGCCTTCACCATTAGCAAGCTAGAAGGGAGAGAGAGCTGAACTTGTAGCAAGGAGACTATAGCCATACAACTTTTGAGAGCCAAGCCAAAGAGAGAGAGCTTTGTCTCATTTCCAACAGGCTTTGTTGAGACATGCTCTGTTGTCAGCCCCGCCGAAGGAAGATCATAGCGTCAGAGCATTTTGTTGTATCTTTCCTTTGTTATTTTAATGATAAGCGACTTTGATTATGGTTCTATTCATGTGCCCATTTCTTTGATGCAATGAATTATATCCTCTCTGACTAATATATGGTTACATGCTTTAGATTTTACGTTGTATGTCATTGTATCCTTTGCATGTGTGCAGGTGTTAAGACGTTTCAAGCGGAAGAATCGTGATCTGCCAAGCGAGGGACGGGAAACATCATCCTTTCTTCAACGACCATTGCGTGGGATTTGAGGTAGGAAATTTGTTATGATTTTTGTCGTTTTGTAACTAGGAACCTGCATCACTGCGTGACCTAATTGTTGCTAGACCCAATCTAGGCTAGTAGGGATCACCTCTGTCCGCAGAGGGGATTTACCTCTCCAACAAACTGGCGACTCCAATAGTTCTTTTAATGTGTCAACCTCGTTAAAACAATGAAACATGTTCCCATTCAATTCGAGTCTTTGATAAGTTCTCATAAAATTTCAGTCGTGTCTTTCTCTTGATCTCATAATTTGAACCTTCACTCCATCTGCCTTTCATATGGATTGAAGCTTGGGGGAATGTATCTCAAATTGAGTCACCATGCTAGGGGCATGCTTACTTTTTCAAGCATAGTTTGTTTCCATTTCAATATTGTGTAAAAATGAAACCGGTTTCAAGCATAGTTTATCTTTGTTTCAAGCTTGCGTAAAAATGAAACCAACTTCAAGCAGAGTTTCCTGATTTCAAGCTTGTGTAAAAATGAAACCATTCCCATTTTACCTCTCGTGATTGCCATTTTATCAGCCTGTTTTGCCAGATGAGCCTTGGTTTTCTCATTCCACCGTCACTATCTGCTTGGCCGATCATATGCCTTCACTTGGTTGTTTTACCCATTCCTGAGGAACCGCTGTGATGAGTGGTCTTGTTAGCCAACCTCTTGACCTTTATCTTTTTCTGAGTAGTTCCACCATCACTGGAACTAGTTGCTACCCTTTATACCACTCGTTCCTCCAGGAGGAGTCACCTTTCAACTCTTTTCTGACTCTCTAAAATTGAAAAGATTGTCGAGACACTTTTCGTTTTGAGCTCGTTAAAATTGGCTGCGGAATGACATCTACCCAATATACGTTTACCCCTTTTTCGGGCTGGGATAGATTATTTACAAAAATGGAATACCCTAGCCTATCGTGACTAGGAGGTTCTCTTAGATATCATTTTCTACCTTTTCGGATCTGTGGGACTATCTACGAAAAGGGACTGCTGGAGTTTTATTTTCCACTGCCTTTTCAAACTCTCTAAACATGAAAAGACGTTGAGTTCTTCCTTTGTCAGACTCGTTAAAACTGGTGACATCGGACTCCGTCGTGATGACATTACTCGAGTTCCTCCTTCCTAGCAATCGTTAAATGTACTAGGTTGGATTTTTCCGAAGGACAGACTTATATTGCAAGCATATGCTATCCCCTTCAAGCTTGTTTTCAAAAATAATTGGGGTACTCGCCAAAAATGGTGGGGAAAAATGGAACCAGTATCACCACCGTGTCAGCAATATGTCGCTCTTGAACATGGCACTTGTATGAATTCGTATCGGGTTGGGGACATCTCATCTTGTTATCTGCTTACCTCTATGGGTTTGGTTAATCTCTTTTGACCGCTCATTTTCTCTTTGCCACGTCATCATGACCTCAGATCCTTTGATGTCAAATACTGCCAAATCCAGTGTCGTGATGCCGATATGTTTAAGAGAACTTGGCCTCCGCAGTTTTCAACCTCCCTCTGATTCTCTATTGATATTGATTCATAAACATTATGTTCCTCTGTCTCGCATCGATGATTTGGGAAACACTATGCCCCACCTTCGATCAAGGTCACTTCCTGTCGACTTCAGCTCATTATCCAGGAAGTTGATCTAGAGAGTCCCTTCAGGTGCCTTGGAGCCTGCATGCCTCAATGGCAGGTTCTTCGCATTCGACGCGAGGTTTTCATCATTGGCCTTCGATCGAATGATTCTGCGGGTGTTCGACGCCAACTCACTATTCACATTCCGTGGATTGTACCTATAGTACCTTGAGGGCCACCCTCATTATTGGTGGTACCTCTCGCGTCTGTTAACGACTTTCATTACTGGCTGGTAATCATACGATTTTCTCGCATGTTTAACTTCAGCTCACTTATTCACATGCTGGGACTTATACTATGTACGGGTCAAGACAGAGCGCAAGACCCTAAATTTTGTCTGATGGAATCCAGGCTGCGGATTTTTGTGGATTATCATGATTTTTTACATGACTCATTGATTGGATGGCTGCGACCATACCTGAGTCTACTTATTGATCCTTAATGGATGGATGCGTCGATGCCTTAGATCCTGATTATTGTACACTCTACTATGGATGGTTGCACCCATACCACATATCATGTATTTGATATAT
This sequence comes from Pinus albicaulis, assembly GCA_034641835.2. NCBI lineage: Eukaryota > Viridiplantae > Streptophyta > Pinopsida > Pinales > Pinaceae > Pinus > Pinus albicaulis. The sequence goes on from CM076578.1 coordinate 708,134,581, forward strand.
CAGTTGTATTTGTCTACGCAAGTTTTCAGACGACAGTGTTTTCAGTTGGGCACGTTCTCATAAAGCATTTCACCCCTCTCTCTCTCTCGGGCCTCATGCTTTAGGGGGCATATGTTACACAACATTTTGTCACCGTCCCTGCAATCCCCCATCCCGCACATTGGAGGGCCTTTTCCCGTGACCTGTGAGCAGTGACATAACCTAAAACCACTTTCATGGCATCCCCCTTGACAAGGACAATCATTCCCTTGAAGAAAGTTTCCTTTGCAAAACCTTAAAAATTGATCTTTTAGCCTTGGCGCGACTAGCCAGTTTATCCCTCGCGCCAATGGGGAAAATCCACCATAGAGTGCACGCCAATTGGCGCTTTATCCCAGTGTCTCACTCGCGCCAAGCTTGATAAGGGATTTTCTTAAAAATAAATGGCAGAAGTTTGATTCCAACAAACTCCTGAACAAGTCACTAAAATGAGTTGGGAGGTTTGGCTCTGGATCTCCATGTATGGGAGGTGGGTTTCCACCTATCATGGAAGCTTCCTTAGAGATAGGGCCAATCCCATGATTGTAGGGATCCCAAATTCCCTTCCACCATCTATATAAGCTTGCCTTCACCCTTAGCAAGCTAGAAGGGAGAGACAGCTGAACTTGTAGCAAGGAGACTATAGCAAGACAGCTTTTGAGAGCCAAGCCAAAGAGAGAGAGCTTTGTCCCGTTTCCAACAGGATTTATTGAGACGTGCTCCGCTGTCAGCCCCGCCGAAGGAAGATCATAGCGTCAGAGCATTTGGTTGTATCTTTCCTTTGTTATTTTAATGATAAGTGACTTTGATTATGGTTCTATTCATGTGTCCATTTCTTTGATGCAATGAATTATATCCTCTCTAACTGATATATGGTTACATGCTTTAGATTTTATGTTATATGTCATTGTATCCTTTGCATGTGTGCAGGTGTTCAGACGTGTCGAGCGGAAGAATCATGATCTGCCAAGCGAGGGACGGGAAGCGTCATCCTTTCTTCAACGACCATTGCGTGGGATTTGAGGTAGGAAATTCGTTATTATTTTTGTAGTTTTGTAACTAGGAACCTACATCACTGCGTGACCTGATTGTTGCTAGACCCGATCTGGGCTAGTAGGGATCGCCTCTGTCCACAGACCTCTCCAACAGGCCTAAGAAACCAAACAATAAGGAGAAACAAAAGATGCTTGCCACCACACAACATGATCTTGGATTCAATTCCGGTGACGAGACGAGATTGTAGCCATGGTTAAAAAGGGAAAAGAAGCCATAGCAAGTACTAGTTCCTCAGATTGTCACAAAAACACTCCAACTGAAGACACAAGGATAGAATTGTTCCATGTAAGGGTAATTCAAATCATATAAATATTGATGCATTGTTTGATAGTGGGTCATAAGCAAACTTGATTTCAGAAGACTTGGTTAAAAAGATTAACCTTGAAATGGTACCACATCATAAACCATACCCTTTGGATTGGATATGTTAGCATAAGAAGTCACTCCTTGATTGCTTAAGGAGTAAGCCTTACACATCATAGTTCATTTCAAATTTTAAAGAGGTTGTTTGAGTGGTGGGATGACTTTCTCAAAGATTTTGAAATGATTTTATCCTATTTAATACATTCATGCATTTGGCAAGCTGTGGCAAGTATAAATTGTGTGGGTAAAAGGTAGTATATGGAGCAGAGAACACAAGTGGAAGAAAATGAATAACTGGTGCCTATTTCAGGAAATATTCCTATCCTAAATTAGTCACACAACTATGATTATGGTCTTTAACACAAAATTTGTTTATGCAAAGCAAACAACACTTAGAAAATATATTGCATGTATAAAGTATTCCACAAATCCTTTATGAAATATTCACTGACATGTTCTATTACACACATATAAATTGCAGAAGAATGAAAGTAGATAATTTACTGTTAAATCATTTAACAGCCTCTCACTCACACTTCACTAGTTGTTGCAATTTATATTTTAGAATAAATTAACAAAGAAAAGATACACACCACACATTAGATGTTCATTGTATCACAAAATCCTCTAGCATGAAGCAAAAAAGGTTTTTTCTATTATTTTCAGTCTTCAGGTAGACTAACATCCAACCCACCCTTTGGTTATATTATTTTCAAGTGCTATGTATAGAAAGAGAGGAACCAACTCCATATCTTCTAAAAATAAGGAAACATTAATTCTAACATAACACATGTGTCAAAAGACATTACATCCTTATCTCCTAGAAATCTAACCGAAAGGACATATCTGCTATTTTTAGGAATTTGAAACCTAACATGACTCTAATACACTTTCTAACTCTTAACAAACTTTAAAATCCCCCTGCTTGTTGATATATATATAAAAGATTATGTATTTGAGGCGACAATGACCATGACTGAACCAAATAACAACTAACTGACATTAAGGGTCAGCGCCTCGAATTTTGGAAATATGTTGGCCTAGTTGATGATGTGTCTAGGGTTGATGATCTGGCAGCTAATCATCCTCTTTGTTGAGTGTTCTTCCCATCAAAATCTTCACTGATACTCTTTGATTTTCTCCAGATGTTTGTTGTACTTCAAAACCTTAATAAAGATTCTAATCAGTCATTGCATTAAACCATCTCGCATCGGTAGTTTAACAGTGAAGGACATAAGGCAACAACAAAATGATTTGCGATTTACGATTGCACGGTAAGTGACGTGGCAGTAAGGTGGGTCCTACCAATCGCATTGGGGGTTTTTTGGAGTGGGAAACATAAATCGGTAACAAAGTGGCAGAATTGCAATGTGATATATCTCATCGGGGTATCGCAATCGCAAGACAAAGAGGTTATCACAAATCAGGGATTAGAGCTTATCGCATATCGCAATTGGAGGATTATCGCATTTCGCAATCGGAGGGGGGAACATGGATGGTTAGCAATAGGATTTGCGATATGCGATAAGTGAAGTAATGTGGCAGGGAAATGGGTCCTAGTGTTATCGCAATCGGGGGGGTTTTGGAAGCGGCATCAGATGGTAACAAAGGAATTGCGAAATGGTGACTGCGAAATAAGGTAAGATGGGTCCAAAAAGAAATACGATAGTGCGGTATGACGTGGCGATAGGTGGGTCCTTTTGTTATCGCAATCGGGTATTTAAGGAGGCAGGAGTAAGTGAATGCACCAAGAATTTGTGATTTGCGATGAAGTAGGTCCCATTAATGGTTTTAAAGAGGAAAATCGATAAATAATAGAAATGTAATAAAGCTAAAAATAAAACTATGGAATGGACTCGTGACTTAGTAAGAAACTATGCTAATGGGATAGTTAAGAACTCCAATTTACAGGTTACAAGGAAATGCATATTTTGATTTGCCATTAATGCAAACTTTGTTGATGAAGTTGAGTTAGATGTGGTTCCACTTGACATTTCGAGGATTATCTTGGGAAGTCCATATTTGTATGACAGAAAAGCGGTATTTTATCTCCATGAGAACAAATATCATTTTCTCAAGGATGTGGTGGAGTATATTGCGAGAGCTCAACGCAAAATGTTGAATATTTCTTTAGTTAATGTAGGGTAAGTGAAGAGGCTAGTTAATGCAAGTAAAAATTGTTTGCTTCTCATGATCAAGAAAATTGATGATATTGAATATGAATCTTTTGAAGGATGTGATAACAAATTAAATATGATTTTTTTTATTTGGTAAGTCAGCATGGCGAGATGTTTCAAGAACCAAGTGGGTTACCTCCCAAGAGGGGAATTCAGCATGAGATACAGTTGCAGCAGGATGTTCCACTTCCAAACATTGGTATGTATTGCATGTCAATTATGGAGAGTTTGGAAATCAAGAAGCAAATCCAAGAATTTATGAACAATGGTATCATACGTCCATCTACTTCGCCATGTGGTTCACCGATTGTTTGGTACCAAAGAAGGACAAGACTTGGTGCATGTGCATAGATTTTTGTGCACTAAATAAAATCACGATAAAGAATCGCTATCCACTCCCACGAATTGATGATTTTCTTGGTCAGTTAAGGTATGCAAAGTATTTCACTGAGTTAAACTTACAAAGTGGTTATAATCAAGTTATAATAACAGAGGAGGACATTTGGAAATCTGGATTTAAAACTAGACAAGGATTGTTTGAGTGGTTAGTTATGCCATTCGGTCTAACAAATGCTCCAATTACTTTCATGAAAGTTATGAATGATGTTTTAAGACAATTTCTAGATGACTTCATCATTGTTTACTTAGATGATATTTTGATATTTTGCAAATCAAGGGATGAACATGTCATGCATGTGAACAAGGTACTCGATGTCTTGAAAAAAGAGCAGTTATTTTTAAAGATGTCGAAGTGCAAGTTTGGAAAGACTTATTTAGTGTATTTGGGACACATTGTTGGAGGAGGTGAGTTGAAGATAAACCCTTCCAAAATAGAGGTCATTCTGAATTGGCCCAAGCCCAATACAATTATGGAGGTAAGAAGATTTCTTGGGGTAGCACAGTATTGGAGGAAATTCATTCGTAATGTTTCTTCCATTGCAGCTTCGTTACATCGTTACATGCATTGACAGGTGTCAAGAAAGTATTACATTGGGGAGATATGCATCAAAAATAATTTGATGGTTTAAAACAAAAGATTAGTTCAACCCTGATATTGGCTCTTCTGGATCTTAGACAACCACTTGAGATCCAAACAGATACTAGTGATTACGCCATGGGAGCAGTTCTCATGCAGCATAAGCCTATTCCATTTCATTCTGAAAATTTTAATGGAGTCCTGACTAAATATCCCACCTATGACAAATATTTATATGCATTGGTACAAAGTGTAAAGAAATGGAAGCACTATTTGATGGGGAAAGAGACCATTATCCATACTGAACATCAACCATTGCAATACTTACAATCGATTAAACAATTTCATTTGGTTATCAGGTATAAAAATGGAATCTACAATAAGGTAGCTGATATGCTCTCTAGACCTATTGTAAATTCATCTATTATGCTCAAGCACAATTCAGTTATGCATGAAATTTACATTGAACAATACGCATATGATAGTGATTTTCAAGATGTGTATGAAAGCTTGAGTCAAGGAAACCAAATTGAAGAGTTAGATTATCATGTGCATAACAGTTTGTTGTATCACTTGGGCAAGTTATATATTCCACAAGGAGAAAGGAACAATATCATAAGGGAGGCACAAACTTCATTGATTGTTGGACATTTCGGTGTGGGCAAGACGGTGTAGAAATTTATGAATCTTAATTCTTATGCATAAATTATTACTGTTAATCTAGTTAAGCTTCTCCTACTTATACAAGTTATCAACTGAATAAGTTCAAGTTAACATTAAAGCAAAACACATAACAAATCTCTACCAATTCAGATCTAGAATTAGCACATGCACACATTGACAAAGTGACACAGATATTTTTGGACAAACTATCCCAAGAAAAACCCAAGGTGGGAAAACTGGTCTCTGGCTGCTGGAGGGCTCTATTATTAAGAATATTTTTTAATACACAACTCTGGGTTCCAGGTCTGGAAAACCCTACAGAGAAAACTCTAGATCTACAGCTTCTGACTGATCTAAGACCAAAAATACTGACTGATCCACACCCTCAAACGGGATTTACAGAACTCAACAAGATCTAGGCCTAGAAACCCCAGATCTACCCCTGAAAGACACTGCATCAGCCTCTAAAGCCCCTGACAGGCTCAGCGTCAGCCTTGGATGGCCTCCAAACCCTCAGCACTGCCTCTGGAAGGGATTGTGTTACCCCAGACTGGGTGACGCAATCACTACGCTGCCCCTAAGGGTCTCTGCGTAACCCCTGAAGGGCTTCCTGAAAATCACATTTTCCTTCTTGTTGTTGTTGCTACCTTCCTCTGCACTGTCCTTGCTGATCTCTTCTCTGCTTATTATGTATTCTAAACCCCGGGATCGGATCATCCCCTTGGTCTAAATTCCCCTCTCTGCAATTGAAACACTTATGAGAATTCTTAGCAACCCCGCCCTAGAATCTCAGCTTAGCTTCAATGCTCTGCGTCTGTGTCTGTTACAAATGACCCCAAGCCTTTCCTTTATACTTTTCTCGTTGACAAATAAACGAACAAGATTAAATATTTAATCAATGGCTAAGATTAAAAGAAAGATTGATCTGTGTGACTTAAGACAATTTCATCACATGTTTAATTAAATTCACTTTAATTATTTTATTTTCCTAAGTTTTAACTTAGGAAATACATTAAAATAATTAATTGATTTAATATCTCCTAAACGAGATGAAATTTCCCAAATCCATTTATGGGTCTTGTAGATTAGGTGAACTCTGTTCCTTCCTCAAAATTTGGGATCTAAGCACAACTGATGCTACCCCAAATACACAAAATCTCAACACTCCCTCTTAGCATCAAGGGTGTGCTCTAGCAATACATCACACTTATGCATTACACGATTTTGGGCACTGGTTTTGTGCTGCTAAAGCTTGGCCTCCTACCACTCAACTCTGCACTGTTGCTGCCATTTTGTACTGCTGCCCTTGACTCTGCCACTGCCACTGCAACCATTATACTACAGCTCCCTCTCAATAAGCTACATCTATGCTGCTCATAGCACTACCACTGCTGATCTGTTGCACTGAAACTTCATTTGTTGAGAGAAACAATTGAATCTCCTGCCCAATATTTGTCAGACAAGTCAGATGGGTTGCATCCTCATCACTGAAGCTCCATAGGCTACAGACCTGTGCTTGCATCTAAAGAACGATGCACAACTACAACTCTACCTGCGTAATCAGACTCCCTCTGCACTATTGAAGTCACATCAGCTCTTTGTGCTGAAATCTATCACACTGCTGTGGCACTGCGTTGTCCCTCTGAAGCTCTTTGCGTTGCTGCAGCTCTGCACTGCGCAAGTAGTACTGCACTACGTTATTGAAGTCACATTAGCCTCTGCGTTGCTACTGCCTCTATGTTGTTGCTGCTATGCTCTACGCTGCTCCTCCTAGCCTCCAGATATGCCTCTGCCTTTGCTTCATATGTGATCCATGCACCCAATGATCTACTTGTCTCGCTATTGTCTTAAGGCTGTTGTATCTCGCTTGTGATCCAAGAGATGAGCTGCTCAAGATCATGCCTTACTTCCATGTAGCTCCTCTATGTTTCCATGTCACCCCACCTCTATGGTTCATGAGCACTCATGGCTACATCATCTTCAGACCCATCATCTGCCACCGCTGCTTTGGAAGAAGATGCTTCCTTGTCCTTCTTCTTTTCTGGAAAATGGCTGGAAAAATGTCCCATTTCGCCACACTAGAAGCACTTGATATTAGAAAGATACTTCTTCTTCTTCGACTGCTTCTTCGATGCCAAGGTTGCATCTTCCTCCTCTTCCTTCTTAACCTTGTTCAATGCAAGGTTGTGCTGCTTCTTGGTGAACCTTCGTAGTTCTTCTTGCCGCAGGATCGACCACAAGATGTCCCAATCTGGGAGGTCTGCTATGCCCAAGTTACTTTGGACAAAGGTTTCCTACTCATCCGTGACTGCATTGAGGGCAATCCCGAGTATCACTGCATCATCTATGGTTGCACCCGTTGCAGTCAGCTAATCCCTGATTGAATGCAATACGAAGAGGAAATGCTCGATGTCTTCTCCCTTGGTCATCATGACTGACCTCATTTGGGCCTCCAACAACATCTTTCTTTGGACTAATTTTCCCTCATATAGGGAATTCAAGGCCTTTCACATCTCATTGGTTGTCTTCTTCTCAACTATGTGTCCATTATCAGCCGCTTGGCATGCCCGACAGTTTCTCTATGCTTCCATAGGAGATCCGCATCTGTCGGTGTGGCTAGGGTCTTCTCTGCATGATCTCTTAGACCATATGCCTCAAGGACAATTAGGATCCTAGCATTCCATACCGAAATTTTTGAGAGGCCCTCTAGCCTATCCTAATCACACAGTCCATGAGGAGTCATCTTCTCAGAATGTATTGGAGCTCCTCTTCTCTATGCTAGAGATTTGGATATAGGGTGCTTTTCAAACTGGGCACCCTCTGCTCCCTCTGACACTTGATTTCCCTCCTTGGAAATCTATCAAATCAACTATGATTCAACTTCTTCTTTGATCCTCTGACCAAACTGAAAGTTTCCTTTGGCAAGAAACTCTCTAAGAAGCATATGTCTTCCCAAACTTTATCACTTGTGCTAAGGCTAAAAATCTGAAAACTTTAAAAGTTTAACCCCACCAACTCTTCTGAATTTCTGCAAAATTTTCTGGATCTAACAGATTCAAATCTGAATCACACTGGCTGGCTTCAGACCCAACCATCATTGTTTCTGAGCTGCCTCTGTGTAGTAATTGTGTGGGCTTGCTACGATATAGCGCTAGACAACGTCACCCTTCCCTTTGCGTGATTCTGCTCCCGAAAATTGCGTTGTCCCTTCAGATCTGCTTTTCTGCTGCCTTTCCAGCTGATTTTTGTAGCTAGATCCTTTAGAATCTTCAACTGATGACCCTTCTAGATCTGCAATTGCTCTAATACCATGTAGAAATTTCTGAATCTTAATTCTTATGCAAAAATTATTACTGTTAATCCGATTAAGCTTCTCCTACTTATACAAGCTATCAACTGAATAAATTCAAGTTAACATCAAAGCAAAACACAAAACATATCTCTACCAATTCAGATGTAGAATTAGCACATGCACACATTGACAAAGTGACACAGATATTTTTGGACAAACTATCCCCGGAAAAACCCAAGCTGGGAAAACCGATCTCTGGCTGCTGGAGGGCTCTATTATTAAGAATATTTTTTAATACACTATGGGTTCCAGATCTGGAAAACCATATAGAGAAAACTCTAGATCTACAACTTATAGCTAATCTAAGACCAAAAATACTGACTGATCCACACCCTCAAAGAGGATTTATAGAACTCAGCCAGATCTAGGCCTAGAAACCCTAGATCTGCCCCTGAAAGACACTACGTCAGCCTCTGAAACCCCTAACAGGCTCAGTGCTAGCCTTGGATGGCCTCCAACCCCTCAGCGCTGCCTCTGGAAGGGACTTTGTTACCCCAGACTGGGTGACACAGTCACTACGCTGCCCCTAAGGGTCTCTGCGCAACCCCTGAAGGGCTTCCTGGAAATCATGTTGTCCTTGCTGTTGCTGCTGTTGCTACCTTCCTCTATGTTGTCCTTGCTAATCTCTTCTCTGCTTCTTGTGTATTCTAGACCCCGAGATTAGATTATCTGTTGTGAAACCAACTCCAAAAAGAGAAGAAAAGAGATATCAATGCCTTAGAAATAAGCCACTTCGAGGGGGCAACCTCCAATACATTACATGAATGAACAATTATTGGATGATTCAAATTACAAAACCTCCTTTCTATATATAGGAGTCCATGGGGCCATAATGTAATCCTAGTAGGGCCACAATATAATCCTATCCGACCTAGCAATAATAATTTAAGGTCACAATAATAACAATATGGGGGTTACAAAGGTACAATATAGAAATAAGGGGGTTATATTGACAACAATAAGGGACTATACTAGTAATATAGGGACCTAACGTGCCCCTCTCCTTCAAAAAAGTGTTGTCCTCAACGCTTGAGTAGCTCTGGGTGCTTCTGTATAAAATTATCATCCTCCCATGTAGAATCTTCAGTGGGTAAGTCCTTCCACTTTATGAGATACTCTGAAATTGATCGATTCCGTAGATGTCGAGTTCTTGTTTCCGTGACCACTTCAGGTTCCAATATGATTTTTCCTTCCTCAACAAGTTATGGCAATATTGTTTGAACTGGAAGATTTTCATCTATAACCCTCTTTAAGCATGAAACATGGAAAATTGGATGCACTTGTGAAGAAGCACGAAGCTCCAATTTGTATGTCATAGTACCAATCTTTTGCAACACCTTGTAAGGACCATAGTACTTTGGCAATACTTTATTATCCTTTTTAGCTTGCTTGAGGGACATTTGTTTGTATGGTTGTAGCCGTAAAAATACCCAGTCTCCTACATCAAAACTTCTCTTGCTGCGATGTTGATATGCCTGTTGTTTCATTTGATTTTGTGCCAAATTCAGGTTGTCCTTTAAGAGTTGGAGAACTTCTCATTGATGCTCGATGTGATCTTCCACTGCTTGAACCTTTGAATTTTCTCTTAAATATGACGTGATGGATGGTGGATGATATCCATAAAGTGCCATAAATGGGGTCATTTTTGTTGCAGTATGGAAGGAAGTGTTATACTACAATTCAGCTAGAGGTAACCACTTGACCCATTGTGTTTGTTATCAGATACAAAACAACGAATATATCCTTCCAAACATTTATTTACTATCTCAGTTTGACCATCGGATTGAGGATCATAAGATGAGCTATGAGCTAATTGAGTACCCAAACAAGAAAATAACTCCGTCCAAAAATTTCCAGTAAAAATGGGATCTATGTCGTTCACAATAATCCTTGGGTTTCCATGTAGCTTTTGAATTGTGTCCATAAATGTAGTAGCAACTGTACTTGCTCTAAATGGATGAGATAATGCACAAAAGTGTGCATACTTGGTAAGTCTATCAACTACCACCATGATGACACTCTTTCCTTCGGACTTAGGTAAACCTGTGATAAAATCCATTGAAATCTCCTCCAAACATTGACTTGGAATGGATAAAGGTTGTAGAAGTCCTGGGGTCTTAATTGTTTCCACTTTATTCTGCTGGCAAACCAAACATTCCGCCACAAACTTTTGAATATCAGATTTAAGGCCATCCCAAAAAAATTCTTTCTTCACCCTGTGGTAAGTTTTTAAAAATCCTGAGTGTCCTTCTAAAGGAGAAGTGTGCAATTCCAAAAGAATCTTTTGTTTTAGTTGGGAATTCTTACAAAGATATAAGCGATATTTGTACCATAAGGAATCATTTTTCCAACTAAATGTATCAGATGTACTAGGATCTTGCTGCAACTTTTGAATGAGTGTCCATACATCTTTGTCCTTCTTCATTCATCTCTTGCTTCGGTTATCCAATCTGGTTGGATAATAGAAATGGCACAAAGCAATGCTTCCACCTCTTCATTCTTTCTTGAGAGTGCATCTGCAACAACATTTAGCTTCCTTTTTTTGTATATTATTTCAAAGTCATAACCCAACATCTTTGTGACCCATTTTTGCTGCTCTTCTGAAGATAGTCTTTGTTCCAAAAACTGTTTAAGACTATCATGATCAGTTTTACCTTGAAGTGTCTTCCCATTAGGTAAGTTCTCCATTTCTTTAGTGCATGCAGTATTGCTAACATTTCCTTCTCATAAATAGGTTTATGTAAATACTTTCCTTTGATTGGACGACTTTCAAAAGCAATGGGTCTTCCTTCCTGCATTAAAACTGCACCAATTCCATTTCCTGGGGCATCACATTCCACAATAAAGGTTTTTGTGAAGTCTGGTGTAGCTAAGACCGGTGCTAGGCACATTGCCTCTTTAAGACGTTCAAAGGCCTTAGTTGCTTCAGGAGTCCATGAAAATGCATCTTTCTTCAATAATGTTGTTAGAGGTGCTGCTGTTCTCCCATAATTCTTAACAAACTTGCAATAATACCCTGTTAACCCGAGAAATCCTCGCAACTGCTTTATGGTTGTGGGGACTTTCCATTCCTTAATGGCTTTAATTTTGTTAGGGTCTACCTTAACACCCTCATGAGATACAACATGACCCAGATATTCCACCTCTTGTACTCCAAAGAAACATTTGGATGTTTTTGCATATAATTGTTTCTCCTGCAATAGTTTGAGCACCCTGTCAACATGTTCAACATGATCCTTCCAAGACCTTTTGTAGATTAGTATATCATCAAAAAATACTAGCACAAATTTTCTAAGGAAGGGTTTGAAAATGGAATTCATCAACCCTTGAAATGTAGAAGGTGCATTGGTAAGGCCAAAAGGCATGGCCAAAAATTCATAATGACCCTCATGAGTTCGAAATGATGTTTTTGGAATATCTTCAGTCTTCATTCTAATTTGATGATATCCTGAACGAAGATCCAACTTGGTAAAATAAATTGCTCCATGTAATTCATCAATAATTCATCAATCACAGGAATGGGAAATTTGTCTTTAATGGTGAGCTTATTGAGCTCCCTATAATCTGGACACATTCGCCATGATCCATCCTTCTTGTGTACCAATACTACGGGAGCAAAGAAATAACTTTGACTAGGTTGAATTATACCCGCCTCTAACATTTCTGCAATCATACGTTCAATTTCGCTCTTTTGGAAGTAAGGATATCTATAAGGCCTGATGTTTGGAGGAACACCTCCTGGAATCAAATGAATAGCATGATCATGATCACGAATAGGTGGGAGTCCTTTGGGAGTTTCAAACACCTTGGAATGATTGTCCAAGACTTGTTGGAGATCTGCAGAAATAGATGATTTTGATGATGGAACTTATAGTGAGCATAATTGTGCAATTACGCCTCGCTGTTCTTTCTTTAGAAGCTTTGTCATGACATTAGAGCTTATTATCCTTCTTAGATTTCCCGCAATACCCCGTAATTCGACTTCCTTTCCTTCTGAAAAAAATTTCTTGAAAATTTCTTGAAAATTAAAAGCTACCGTCCCCAAAGATTGTAACCATTGTACTCCTAGTACAACATCAGCACCTCCCATAGGAATGGCAAGCATTGGACTAGTCAATACATATTCCCCCATGGTTAGCTTGATATTATGGCATGTTCCAGAGCAATTTATAGTTCCTCCATTTGCAACCATCACTTGACATTCTGGTGCTGGGTATAGGAAACAATTCAATTCCTTGACTACCTTACAATGAATAAAATTATAGGTACTACCTGAATCAATCAACACTATTACCTTTTTCTTCTTGATATGTCCTTCTATCTTGAGAGTTTGAGGAGTGGTAATTCCTGCCAATGCATTACACGATATGGTCAGACTCATTTCTTCCTCTTCTAGGGTTGGTTCATGGTGTATATCCTCTTCTTGTTCATTTTCTTCTTCCTCTTCACAATCTATGTAAAATAATTTCTTCTCAGCACACTTATGACCTTTAGTGTATTTACTATCACAACTGTAGCAAAGCCCTTTTGCTCTTTTTTCTTCCAATTGTTGTGGTGTCAACCTTGTAGGTTGTGGAAATCTAGGAGTAGCAACACTTCCCTCTTTATAGAAGTGAGTGGTAGGCTTCCTTGTCGCCATAATTTTACATTCAATTTTCTTGCCAACCTGAATGCCTTCTCCAATGAATCAGGTTCCAAAACACGAACTTCATGTTGGATGTTATCCTTTAAAGTACCTATGAAGAGATCAATCTTGTGTTCCTATGGAATATCAGTTACCCTTATATTCAATTTTTGGAAGTCCTCAATGTGCTCCCCATTAAACCCTTTTGTTTGAGATTTATCAATTGGCTAAAGAAGGTGTTGCTCTTTGTATCCTCATAATGTGCTATCATTTCCTCCGTAAAAATTGACCAAGTGACAATTTTTTTACGGGAGCAAAGCCATCGATACCATACAAATGTATTTTGTTCTAAATGTAAAGTTGCAATGCGTACCTTTTTTGTGTTTTGCACATTATGGAGATCAAAATATTGCTCCATCTGTAGTATCCATGTTACAAGATCCTTTCCATCAAACTTCCTCATATCCATTTTTGGAATATGGTGGTTCTTCTCGCCAACATTAGATTTTATGAAATCACAATTAACATTTATTTTGTTCTCATCATGAGTTTCCTCTACTATATTTTCACCATTAGGAAACATTTCTTGTATCAACTTTGTCAAACCTTCCATGTCTGCTTTTAGATCATTCTTCATGTTTTCCATTTTAGATTCCATGCCATTCTTCAAACCATCCATCTTAGATTCCACGCCTTTCTTCAAACCATCCATCTTAGTTTCCATGCCTTTCTTCAAAACTTCCATGTCATTTTTTGTTGCTCTTTACGAGAGCGAAATTTGTTGCACTTGCTCTTGTAATTTTGATATGTCATGTTGCCATTCTTCGTCTTCATGAGTCATAGTAGAGCTTTCTAAAGACTTAATGGGTGTTGAATTCTTTTTAGGGGAATTTTAGAATCCAATACTGATATCTATTCTACAATATGTCCTTGTAATCAATTCAACTGGATTCTTCAAACAAGACTTGTGCAATTCGGAAAAATAAAAAATAAAATACACACCTTTTACTTGCTTTTGAGGAGCTCGATATTGAAATTGAATTATCTCTATAATTGCGAATCCTAAATATCTGAAATTCAGCCCTGCGGTAGCCCTCTGAAGCTTCTTTCAAATTCCATAGGTCTGATCTGATTTGGATTCTTCAAGGCAAAGTTATGTCCAATCTCCCACAATGACCCAAGTTTGGACTGGTTCAGTAGAGCGAACTTGTAATACTTTCCACGTGTCACTGTTTCCTCCTTTGGCTCTGAAATTGATAGACCAAAAACTACAGTATGTGCACTTATATCCAATTTTTACAGCATTTCAATCCGATGCTCAGAGAGAGAGCTATGAATATTTTCCGACGATCACCTGTTTGATATCAAATTCAGAAGCCTAAAAAAGCCCTAACTTCCACAGATCATATCTCTGAAAATATTGCGAACCAATATCTGAAATTTTTTGACGTTGTTCCTCAGGATTGTGGCTTCGCACTCTAAAAATTTTAGCTTCTAAACCTTTGTAGAAAAAAATTTATTACGAAAATACCACGATGACCTGTTTAGGTTAAATTCAAGAGCTTGCAAAATGACCTAACTTGCACAGATCATATCTCCGAAAATATTGCGAACCAAGCTCTTAAATTTTTTTATGATGTTCCTCAGTCTTTTGGCTTCGCACTCTAAAAATTTCAGATTCGGAACCTTCATAGAAAAAATTTATAGCGAAAATACCACGCTGACCTGTTTGGAGTAGCGAAACCCTAGAATCTTAAAGCTCTGATACCAAATGTTGTGAAACCAACTCCAAAAAGAGAAGAAAAGAGATATCAATGCCTTAGAAATAAGCCACTTCGAGGGGGAAACCTCCAATACATTACATGAATGAAAAATTCTTGGATGATTCAAATTACAAAACCTCCTTTCTATATATAGGAGTCCATGGGGCCATAATGTAATCCTAGCCGACCTAACAATAATAATTTAAGGGCACAATAATAACAATATGGGGGTTACAAGGGTACAATAATAACAATAAGGAGGTTATACTAACAACAATAAGGGACTATACTAGTAATATAGGGACCTAACATCATCCCCTTGGTCTAAATTCCCCTCTCTACAACTGAAACACTTCTAAGAATTGTTAGCAACCCCGCCCTAGAATCTCAGCTTAGCTTCAGTGCTCTGCCTCTGTGTCTGTTACAAATGACACCAAGCCTTTCCTTTATACTTTTCTCGTTGACAAATCAACGGCCAAGATTAAATCTTTAATCAATGGCTAAGATTAAAATAAAGTTCGATCTGTGTGACTTAAGACAATTTCATCACATGTTTAATTAAATTCACTTTAATTATTGTATTTTCCTAAGTTTTAACCTAGGAAATACATTAAAATAATTAATTAATTTAATATCTCCTAAACCAGATGAAATTTCCCAAATCTATTTATGGGCCTTGTAGATCAGGTGAATTCTAGTCCTTCCTCGAAATTTGGGACGTAGAACACAACTGATGCTACCCCAAATACAAAAAATCTCAATAGACAGTACCAAATCTCCAAAGGTATTGTTATTGGCCACGCATGATTGATAGTGTATCTCATTTTATTAGAGGATGTTCTTTGTGTGCAATAAGTAAGCCTAGTAATAGGAAACTTGGAATGTACACTCCACTTCCAGTTCCTTCACATCCTTGGGAGAGTATCTAAATGGATTTTGTAGGAGGTCTTCCAATGTCAAGGAAAGGTCATGATTACTTATATGTTGTTGTAGATAGGTTCAGCAAAATATGTCTTTTGATGCCATGTAAAAAATAAATTACAGTTGAACAAAAAAACATCTTTTCTTTCAAAATGTATGGGTTCATTTTGGTCTTCCTACTTCTATTGTAAGTGATTGAGATTCCCGGTTTCTTGGGAATTTTTGGTCAAAATTGTGGGACATGATAGACACCAAGTTGAAGAAGAGTACAACCTTTCATCTGAAAACAAACGGTTAGACCGTGGTGGTTAATAGGACAGTCATTCATCTTCTTAGAGGTTATTGCAGCAAACATCCCAAGTTATGGGATGAACAGTTGCATTACATTCAACATGCATATAACAGGGCAAAGCATTCTTCCACAAACACATCGCCATTTGAGGCATGTCTTGGGTACTTGCCAAGATCACCTTTGGACTTCATCTTTGAGAAAGATGTCGCTATAGATGGTCATAGTGACATAGATAAGGCAAGGAAGTTCATTGAGAAAATTCAGTTGGTACATCACACAGTGCAAGAACAACTTGAAAAGAGACAAAGCAGCTACAAGGCAAGGCATTATAAACACCATGTTGATCACAAATTCTAGGTTGGAGGTGAAGTTTGGTTATATATTGGCAAAGAAAGACTGCAAGGGGAAGGTAAAAAGCTTAAGCCAATCCGTTATGTCCTTTTAATATTATGGAAAATATCGGTAACAATGCATTTAAGCTAGATTTTCCTCCTTATATGCAAAGATGTTATGTCGTTAATGTTGAGAATTTGAGATTTTTTTAGCCTCCTTTGATTGATGATAAAGGAGAGCATGTTAGCTACCATCAATAGATGATTTCTTGCCCAAATATCTTGATGAACTTCAGCAAGATCTCATACTTGACAGAAGAACCAAAAATTCAAGAAGAGGGAATGTCGAATACCTCAGAGTGGGACTCAAGGGACAAAATCCTTCCAAGGCCAAATGGATGGAGATTGAAAGGGTGAGGGAGCTATACCGTCACCTGCTGAAAATTTTGTAGTCCAAAGGCTTCTAGTTGGGAGGAATGATCAGAGGCTCAGTATTTAGCTCAAAAATGAAAGTGCTCGTAAATTATCCAAACTAGAACGACCGTGTAGGTATCGTCGCCAGGATTTCGGCACAATTCATTTCATCAAAATTTGACTCTAGATGAAGAAGTTATGACCTGCTGTATGTTTTCTCAAACAGGTAAAAAAATTGCAGAACAATGATAGGTTGATGACATGGTAACCCAGTCAGCATTCCATGTGACAGAAACAAAACTAAATTAGACCCCCCTTGGAGAGTTGGCTTCTAATGTCGCTCTGTCAAAATTTTCCTTCGGTTAACTCAATTCACCTCCACGTGGCCTTCCACAAAATTTCTTGTAAATTTATTTATCAATTTCAGAGAAATTGATAAATAACACCTTTAGCGAACTTTGGAATAATTACTTCGCAATATCTCCAATAAAGGAATCGCACCCACTCGGACTTAATTATATGGTAAAGGTTAAATATTTATGGTTTTATGTGAATCACCCGATTACATGGCCACACATACAATTGATGGAATTTCCGTTAAATACACACAACTATACCTCGGTTAACAACCGGGCTGCTTCCGAAGCGATCGTCGTTTGATCAGCCTTCCTCCAGATCGACGGCGTCCGTCAATATCGCACTGTCTCCTCCGTCGAACTTTAATGTGTGATGGCGCGCGAAAAAGGCGGTTTTGGGGGTCCTGCCTTATGCCACGTGTCGACCACTCAATGGAATCGCTCCCAATTGGAAAATACTGCTTACTCCGCAAAAGCGGTGCGATATGGTTAGTCTGGTTTCGCAAATCCACTCTCAGCTTTAGAAAAGTGATTGACCATGGGTTAAGTCGGGGTTACGCTATCCCTTGATTCACTCAGGTTCACAGACTCAGGTCTAACCTCGGGACAGAGACTCTCAGTTAACCACAACAAGCATAATTCTCTTTAGGTGGGATTTTCACCACCATTAATCAGAGGTCGACGACCACGAATTTTATTTCCACAGACCTCGTCTACAACGATGGGCTAATATATATCTCGGCTCCTACCAAATATAATGCGACAATTCCAGGGAATCCACAATCAACCGTAGACAGGGCTCGCGGAGATTACACAACAATTCTCTTCATGGAATTAATCAAATTCCTGGGGATTCAATAAGCTCGGAACCAAACAAATTCGCACCGAGACAAATTCAATCACACACACAGGTAATCAATAAAATGTTGGCTTTTATTCAAATTAAAGCAAAAGATTGACACACAACTTCACTGTGAAAATCTCCCCCCTTCAATACATCCGAGGGATTACATTTATACATCAACATTTGTCTCTTTGGTTCCTCTGTAAGGACCGTTTCAGAAAATCAAAGGCCTAATTATAATTTATTCAAATAACTGAAACATGACAGATGGACTGAACTAAACTATTCGACTTATACAAATTCTAACTTCTCTAAATGCAACAGACAGCTAAGGTATTGACACCTAGCTGTTACAAATTCAAGTGGTTTGAACCCTCCTAGCCACAACATGTGGACAAAACCTCCTACATTGCTGGCTAGTGTCTAATGCCCCTGCATCAGACTCCCGAGGGAAATTTTCTTCATGGACTCCTGTCCATGAGCTCTTCCGCTGATCTTCCTATCCTCTGCAACATTCCTTCAGTCATCCAAGTGGCATCTTCCTCTGGCTTGTCCTTCCATTTGATTAAGTACTGAAAGTACTCTTGTCCTCTGGTCTTCCTGAACACTCTCTTGTCCAATATCTTCTCTACTTGCAATGGTTTTGCTGCAGGTAGCTGCTCTTTCCACTCAATCTGTTCCTTGTCTGCTGATCTTTCTTCTACACCATCATCTTCATACTTGTACAAATATGCAACATTAAAAATGGGAGATATTCCAACATCAGGAGGCAATTCAATCTCATAAGCATTAGCATAAAACTTTCTAAGTATCTTGCATGGTCCAATCTTTTTGAACTTCAGTTTTTTATACTGCTTCTTTGGGAATCTCTCCTTTCTCAAGTGTGCCAAAACCAGATCTCCTACTTCAAAATGGACTTCTTTTCTGCTCAAGTTTGCTCTGCCTTTGTATTTGATGCTGCTGCCTTGTAGCTGTTGTTTCACTTGCTCATGTATGGCTTGGATCTCTGAAGAAAATTCCTCACCATCAACGCTCCTTAGTTCTGCCTTTCCCAGATTTCTTAACTCTGATATTCCTCTGGGGTGCATTCCATAAACAATATGGAATGGACTCTGCCCTGTGCTTCTATTTGGTGAGTCATTATATGCATATTCTGCCTGAGGCAAAATATGATCCCACTGCTTGGGATGCTCTCCTACGAGACTCCTCAACAAATTTCCCAAACTCCTATTCACTACCTCAGTTTGTCCATTAGTCTGGGGATGATAAGATGAGCTGAAACTCAGTTTGGTACCAAGTTTCTTCCACAGTGTCCTCCAAAAATGACCGACAAATCTGGTGTCTCTGTCTGAAACAATACTCTTGGGCAACCCATGCAATCTAACAACTTCTTTGAAAAACAAGTTAGCAACATGGGTGGCATCACTAGTTTTATAGCATGGAATAAAATGTGCCATTTTGGAGAATATGTCCACCACAACAAAGACTGCATCATTCCCTCTCTGAGTCTTGGGAAATCCTAGAACAAAATCCATACTCACCATGTCCCAAGGCCTGTCTGGAATAGGCAAGGGAGTGTACAATCCTGCATTCTGGCTCCTTCCTTTGGCATATTAACAGATTTTGATTTTTTTCACAAACTTGTCCACTTCTACTCTCATCTTGGGCCAATAATAGAAGTGACTTAGCTGCTCATAAGTTTTTTCAGTACCAAAGTGTCCAGCAAGTCCACCACTATGCTTCTCCTTGATCAAATTTTCTCTCATGGAACATTTTGGTACACACAGTTGGTTTCTTTTGAATAACAAGTCTTCCTGCAAGAAATAATCTAGCCAGTGGCTTCTATCTATTAGAACAGGGTTGCAACATGCCTCAAATGCTTCCTTAAAATCTGGATCTGTTTTGTACAATTCTTTGAGAAAATCAAATCCTACAACTTCAAAATTGGTTTCTTGAACAAGCATGTGCCTCCTACTCAAAGCATCAACTACCTTATTTTCTTGGCCACTTATATGTTTCAAAACAAAGTTAAAACCTTGGAGATGCTTGACCCATTTGGCATGCTTATGATTCAACTTGGGTTGTTGTACAATGTACTGCAAAGCATGATTATCAGAATACAATACAAATTCTTTGGACATCAGATAATGCCTCCACTTTTTCAATGTTTAGACAACTGCATAGAATTCCTTCTCATAAGAGGAATACTTCCTTCTGGTGTCTTTCAACTTTTCACTGAAATAGGCTACAGGCCTATCATCCTGACTCAGCACAACTCCAATGGCCTCCCCACTGGCATCACACTTCACTTGAAATGGTTTAGCAAAATCAGGCAGAATCAAAACAGGCTTTTCAGTTATCTTTTGCTTCAAAAGTTTAAAGTTTCTTTCTGCTTCAGCAGTCCATTTGAATGGTTGTTTGCTCTTCTTTATTGTCTCAACAACAGGTGCATTAATCTTACTGAATTTTCTTATGAATTTCCTGTAAAAACTAGCAAGTCCATGGAAACTTCATACCTCAAAAACATTTCTGGGTGAAGGCCACTCCACAATTGCCTTAACCTTTGCTGGGTCCATCTTCAATCCTTCTATAGAAATAACAAAGCCCAAATACACCAACTCTTCCTTCGTGAATGAGAATTTCTTTAAGTTTATCAGCAGTTTCTCTTGGTGCAGCTTCTTCAAGACATAATTAAGATGCCTTAAATGTTCTTCTTTGGTTTTGTTGAAAACTAATATATCATCTAGATACACTATCGCAAATTTACCAATGAATTCTTTCAACACTTCATTCATAAGTCTCATAAAAGTGCTAGCTGCATTTGACAACCCAAAAGGCATGACCATCCATTCATCTAGTCCTTCATTTGTTTTAAAGACAATTTTCCAATCGACACCACTCAAACAATCCATTAAATCCTCTACTATGGGCAAGGGGAATATGTACCTGATTGTTATCTTATTGATTTCTCTGGAATCAGTACACATTCTCCAGCCTCCATCTTTATTTGGGCTCAATACTCATGCCTGGACAAACTTTCTCTAATCGAGTCCTTTGTCCTGAATTCCTATACTTGTATCTGATTTCCTCATTTTGTAGGAGTCATTCGGCAAGGCTGCCCTTATTTAGCGGTTAGACGAGGATAAAATCTATCGATGGTGATCTTTCTCACGGAGTGGCGGCTCATCGGGTAAATCATCCACAACAATGTCACAATAATTGTCTAGCATCTCTTGGATTTCTATTGGCAAATCAGAAATCTTTGTAGAAGTAAGAACTACCTTAGGTTTGCAAACTAAAGCAAAGTTTACCTCTTCTTCTTCTATCTGCTGCAGATATTCCTTCCCGCTCAGCAACAAGGTATTTGGATCAGTCACTCTGTTTGATGGCTCTCCTTCTTCCATGGGTATCAATGTATGATGCACCCCATCCTTGAAGAACTTTTAAGTGTTCTTCTTGCCATCATGCACCACTGCTCTGTCAAAATGCCAAGGTCTACCCATCAGTACGTAACACACATCCATGGGCATCACATCACATAGGACTTTGTCTTTCCCAACATTGCATCTCTATCTCCTGCTATTATTTTACAATCGAGTTGGTGCCCTTTATCGCGGGACACCCCACAGCAGGGTTGGATGCTCCCTTGTCTTCCAGCTTCAACTTTTCTATCACCTCGTTAGGCAGTTGTCTATCTTTGCCACTATCAATGACTAGGCGGCGACACATTTCCTGGACTTTGCATATGCTCCTAAACAAAGTCTTCCTTTGTGCGAGCTCACTCAGTGACCTCTTTGTCTTGCTTCAACAAGACCTTATTAACCACCAAGGACTCTCCCCTCTCTGGTAGGATTTCTTCTTCAATTTCTGCCTCTTCTCCCGCCTGGGAAACAACAGCATTTCTTGGACCAGCACCCACATTCTCTGGGCACTCATAGTGCTTATGCCCCACTTGCTGACATCTATAGCACCTCAATTCTCTACCTTTGCCTCGGCCTCCTCTTCCTTTTCCTCTGTAAGAACCCCTTCTGCCCCTTGCATCATCCTCTGTAGATGCATTCTGAGGTGAGCTACTGTTAGCTCCATCCCAGGGTGTAGTAGGCTTTCCTCTACCACCCTGACTTCCCCTTCCACGAAAAGTACCTCTCTTTTTGGCAGAGTACTTCCTCAGGAGTTTCTCCTCTGCTTTCAAGGCCATCTGATAGGCCTCTTCAACTGTCTTAGGAGACATAAGACTAATCTCATCTTGGATCTCTAGCTTGAGACCATTCACATATCTGGCAGTCTTCTCTAGTGTGTCTGGAAATTGCCCAGCTCTTATGCTCACTCTGTAGAATTCATACATATATTCCCTAAACCATGACAACCTCATCTCGAAGGTGCATTTGTCTAAACAATGTTACCTGATAATCATATGATACCTCTATAATTCAACATACAATACCTCTAAATCCAGATCAGAAACCATTTAAGCAGAAACTCAGAAGAATCAACCCTGTACTGTTGCCTTCAATTGAAAAAGAAATCAAACGAATATATGAAGCAGGGATAATTGCTCCTATTAGATTTTCAGAGTGGGTGTCTAACTTAGTCCATACTAGGAAGAAAACTGGAGAGATCAGATTATGTGTTGATTTAAGAAATGTAAATAAGGTTTCTTTGAAGGATAATTACCCTTTGCCCAAAATGGATCACATTTTGCAAAGGGTAGTAGGTGCTTCAGGGATTTCTCTTTTAGATGGGTTCTCAGGATACAACCAGATTCTGGTTCATCCTCATGACCAGGAAAAAAACAGCTCTTACAACACCATGGGGCACATTCAAATACGTTAAAATGCCATTTGGACTTAAAAATGCTGGAGCAACCTTCCAGAGAGCAATGGACATTGCATTTTCAAAAGAAATTCATGACTTTATTGTTATATATCTGGATGATTTAACTGTTTTTTCTAAATCAGATCAGCAACATTTGGACCATCTTAGACAAGTATTCATAAAATGCAAAAAGTATGGTATCTCTTTGAATCCAAAAAAGTCCTTGTTTGGTCTTGAAGAAGGTAAACTCTTGGGCCATATTATTTCCAAAGATGGTGTGAGAATTGATCTTGCTAGAATAGAAGCTATATTGCAGATAACTCATCCCAGAAATATCAAAGAACTTCAAGCTTTCATTGGAAAAATCAATTTTTTGAGAAGATTCATTTCTAGTTTAGCTGAATTAATTAGATTGCTTACTAACATGTTAAGAAAGGATTCAAGTATTAAATGGACAGTAGAATCCAAACAATCATTTGAAGAAATTAAAATGGCTTTGACTAGAACACCAATTCTTACCAGTCCACAATTTGATAGAGACTTCATAATATTTTCATTTGCATCAGAACATATTATAGCAGCTGTTTTATTACAAAAGGATGATCAAGGATGTGAAAAACCTATAGCATTTTTTAGTAAAGCACTAAGGGATGCATCATTAAAATACAACATCATGGAAAAACAAGATTTTTCACTCGTAAAAGCTATTAAATATTTTAGAATCTATATATTGTATTCCCATGTGATAGCCTATGTACCAAATGCTGTTGTCAAAGACATCTTAAATCAAGATGGAATTGAGGGCAAAAGAGGTAAATGGATTGCTACCATATTAGAGTATGATATTGAAATAAAACCTATAAAGCTTATAAAAGGACAGGGATTGGCTCAAATCATGACAGAAACAAATTTCCAAGCCCTGGATATTAATGAATTGGATGACGAATAGGAGATGGCGACTCCACAAATCAGCTAGGCCTTCTTAGATTCACCTTGGTATGCTGATATAATTTATGTATTGTTAAACCTACATGCTCCTCCAGGGTTATCCAGAACAAAAAAAGAGGTTTTTAAAGATGACATCTTTAAAGTTTTGTATTTTAGATAATTTTCTCTTTTGGAAAAATCATGATGGTATTCTATTGAATTGTTTGTTAAAAGATAAAACTGACAAGGCTCTCAATTAATTCCATGTTTATGGCTCCCATAGAAACTGACCTAGAGTTGCTATAGACCAGTGCCTAGGATATCTTAGCATAGCAGGAGGCATATGATAAAAATGGGTTGTCAATCCAAAGGCTCTCCTACTATCTCTTGTTAAAAAAGAATATTGATTGAAAATGGGACGAGCAATCACAGAAACTGTCACAGGGAAAGTAATGTTGTAGAGGCACAATGCAAAGCTCAAATATTAAAACATTAGACATCTAAGAGACAATTTACTGTAAAGAGGGCCAGTTCAAATACTATGCCACAAAAATAAAATCTCAGAAAGTGCATGTAGGGAAAGAAACATAAGAGGATATTAGTTAACTTTGGTCTGATACCCAGATACACAACAGAACCACATATGGGCTTAGCATTCTAAGAATCCATACATGACAATGGCGTTTTAAAAGCACCCTCCGTATGCAACTAATATAGCAGAAAAGTGGATGAAATGAATACGAAACAGTATATCATGCCTGAGCCTATTTAAAGCGCTAGACTAATCCAAATATGGGCATCAACTAGGATGAATCCTTATCTAAAATCAGTGAGCCACTCGCATTCCAGTAACATGATACGAGAAGATGCATCAAATGGAAAATTGTATTAAACATGTAAGAGAAGTTTACATACTGTGAGATATTAAAGACCTGAATCCTCTAAACATGCAGAACTCCTCCTCACTGAGACCCTACGGGCTCTGAGCCTCAATACAAAAGCTTTACAAAATGTATACCAAAATGGCTTTCACAGCACAATTTTACGATCAAAGTACGGAGCCAGCCACTGCTCCTTAAAAGGCGATCCAGAAGTCACGGCTTCTTCACTCGGCAAGAAATGCGTTTTGGAAAAATATCTTCGCATAACAAAATTTGTTAAAGGTCACTCTCAAAACTGACGAAAATTCATGATGAGGAATTAGGCCTCATCATGAATGAAAGATCGCCTGCGCCGTTTTTCAAAAACGAAGAAATTTAAACTGTGATTTAGTGAAAAAAAGTAAAATGTCGGAGTGGGGCAAACAAACCACTCAAAACTTAAAAGAAACTAATTCAGTAAAAGGTAAATAGGCCGTTGAGGCCAAATCATGAGTTGACAAAATATCATAGGTGCGGAAGAGTTGAGGCAGTTGCTGATTCTAGTGGCGACACGTTCGCAGATGAACTGGCATTTTGGCTGACAAACTGGGGGCACCTTTGCTGCCTACCCACTGATGGTTCCTTTCTTCCTGGAGGCATGCTTCATATTCTGCTAATGGTCGGAGCATGGAAGGAGTGGTGGAATCTTAGCACGATGGAGGTCTTACTGTTGCGATTCCGGCCCATGCTGTATCGAAACGGTCCACGCTGGCTGCAAGCTGTTGTAGGGCCCTCGAAGCTATAACACTGGCCGACTCCTTATCAATGATCTTCTGACGCTCAACTATTTCCTTGAATCGACTCGCTATGCCATGATGTTCTGCCTCACTAGCTTTCAAACCCTTCAAGAAAGAAACATATCTCTTGGCGTGTTGGGCTTTGCTACCTGCTTCTTCTATACCTTCGTCTGTGGAGACCTGCCGCTGCACATAAGGACTGTGTAATCCTGGCGGCCTCTCCCGCTTGATAACCCTGCAAAACACTGGACTGAATTATAAAATTCGTGCATATGGGAGTGATTATGAGGCGGAGGAGAGCAAATAGTACATTTGTGATGATGACAGGTGTTTTAACGTAAAAACGGTGAAAAAGGCAATGGTACGGTGTATGATAGGGTTTGGTGGGGAAATGCATCGCGGGCCGTTCGATCGTGGCCTAGTGGTGGGGATCGACGGTGGAGAATGGTCCGTGGAATAGCAGCCTGCACATTGTAGGGATACATATAGGCAGTGGGGTACAACGTAAGATGTAAATTCGGACTTTGGTGGAAATGCAAAGGAAACACATGAAATGCAACGGAAATGCGCATGAGGGGTACGGGAATGAACATACGAGGTGGGACCCAATACGGAAAGCGCGGATCGCAAAGGCGGAAAGTGCGATGGCGGAAAGTGGCACCAACAGAAAACTGCGCTTTGCGCTTTTGCGATGGGGCGGATCTGCGATGGGTGCGATTTGCGATGATCGCAAATCGCAAAGGCGGAAAGTGCGATGGATGTGCAAATCGCAAAGGCGGAAAGTGCGATGGATGTGCAAATCGCAAAGGCGGAAAGTGCGATGGATGTGCAAATCGCAAAGGCGGAAAGTGCGATGGGGGGGCAAATGCGATCGTGCGATCGCATCGCAAATATTTGCGATGGTTCAAACCAACGAACAGTTGAAAATGCGATTTGCGATCTGCGATGAATGCGATTAGCGCCCAGGCCATAAGCGTGCGGTCTTAGTCATGGGGAAGTGGTTTGTAGGGCTTGGCCAAAAAGGGATAGGCCTTAGATAATTTCAAAAGCAGATTTTTGGCCCCTTTTTAATGTATTTCCAGATTGGGAAAGGGCAACGATAGAGAGGAAAAAGGGGACTTTGGCCAAAGGGGGGAAAAGGGGAAAAATGGGGGAGTTTTGCAGAGATACAAGGGGTAAGTAGAGGCCTTTGAAGCACATATTTTTAGCAATTGGTGAGGCTTATTGACTCCAGAATCAGCAGAGGGAAATGAATTAAAGAGCAGGGAATCATGAAAGGCTTCAAGGACGATGTCTTTCTCAGAAGGAAACCAATACTTGAAAACTTAAAGACAGCGTGATCCCCCTGTTTGTTTTTCAAAATACAGCAAGGAGCTAAGATGATCAACATTGGCTCCACCTGGGGACGGCACGTTCATCCTTGGGCGTGTCGAGAACTTTGCATACCACCTGATCATCTTTTATGAAGACTCTGTTCTTCAGCACTTCTACTTCTATCCTTATTACTCCATGAGACCAGCTTAAACTATTGGTCTCACCTTTTCTCTACCTAAATTGTTGAAGGATGAATCTTTGGAGAATTTAGGTTTGTCCCGGGGCCTCCATATATTCTGCCACGGGGATGTGGAAGCGGATGATTTATTTGCCTCCTTCTTTCGGACTGCTGGGTAATTTAAATTTAATCTTTATCTGTGGAAACTTTGAAAAAAATTGCCCTGCTTCTATTTTTTACAACATCACACTCAAAAAGGTGTACTAGTTGCCCATTCCTCAAATGTTTGTAGGAAATAGGCATAAGGATAATGAAATGATACCTGGCTATGAATATCTAGCAAGAAGGCTTCAACCAAGATTTCTTCTTCCACTGGATGGAGAAGGAAACTCTCTTGAGAATGAGAATCTCTCTCGTTTTCTTCATTTTCTGAACTGGAGGACTCATCATATATAGCAGCTGAGCCCTCTCGGAGCTCTGGTATATTCTGCTCTGCTGTGCTGAGCTCCGTGAAAATATCTATGTATCCTTGAGCAGGGGCTCGTACCTTTGCTTCCTCTTTTTCAAGAGAAGGCTCGCTATTTTCATCTTGCTCAAGAACTTCTTCTTTGCTTTCTTCCTCAACCTCTAAAAAGGAAGGCTGCTGGTTTCCAGTCTCACTGATGATATGTGGTAAAGCATAATGAAGATTGAAAGAATCTTCATCTGCTATTATACTGTCGCAGCTTTCCCCATCAGTGTCGTAAATAGGTTGGCTCGACCAAGTCAACCATTCTGGCTGCTCAGCAGGTCTTTCTTCGTCCTGATTCTCAGAGGAGCTTTCTGGATCTGTATCATCAAACTCAGGAGATGAATGAGAAGGAGCGTGTGTTCTATAAAAGATTTCTGAGGTGGACTGCTGATTTAACGTCTGATCAATATCCTCTTCTGTCAAAAGAGGGGTTTCCCTCTCGTCATGGACAGAAGAACAACAGTCCTCTTTCTCTTGCGTTAGATGATTTGGAGGCGGGGTGTTTACTTGAGCCTCTTCTTCCCCGTCAGATTCTGCCTCTTCTATGTGGTCTCTTGTTTCCTCAAGGCAGCGCTCCCTATTAACTTTTGCTATTAGGTCGTGATACTCTCTGATCAGCATAATACAAGAGATAGGTAAGCAATCAGGCAGTTCCTGCTCGCTTTCCTCCTCATTTTCCATGGGCTTTAAAGCATCATACATGTCTTGCTCATTATCCACATCTTGAGTTTGTTCTTGTTCTGGAAGAGGTAGGGGCTGCTCTAAATAATCATCATTTGCATTCATATTAGCCGTATACATCTCCTGCACTCTATCAAATCGTTTTCATTAATTCATATGGTTGATCATACAAAGCATCCAACTTTGTATCCGTATCCATGTTTGGATCCACGTTTCTGTAAAGATGGTCACGGGATCTTTTCAACCAGCTCAGCGTCTTCTACCAGTGGAGTCATTTGGTCTTTTGAGAACTGTGGAGTCACCAGGTGGATGATTTAAGATCTTACTGTCCACCACAGTGATTTACCAAATCAAAGCCATTTGTCTCTTCCCCAGCGGAGTCGGGACTACAAGTAAATTATTCTAATAAATGAATGTGGAGTCGCCAAGGTGAGGCATCTACAACTCTCAACTCTCTGTGCTCACCTACTTAGAGAGTGAATAAGGTTTTGTCGAGGCCCAGGGATTCTGATTTTCTTAACTTCGGTCCCCGGCAACGGCGCCAAAAAGATTTTGTAGCTCCTAGAGACAACCTAGAGTTGCTATAGACCAGTGCCTAGGACATCTTAGCATAGCAGGAGGCATATGATAAAACTAGGTTGTCAATCCAAAGGCTCTCCTACTATCTCTTGTTGAACAAGAATATTGATTGAAAATGGGACCAGCAATCACATAAACTGTCACAGGGAAAGTAATGTTGCAGAGGCACAATGCAAAGCTCAAATATTAAAACATCAGACAGCTAAGAGACAATTTACTATAAAGAGGGCCAGTTCAAATAATAGGCCACAGAAATCAAATCTCAGAAAGTGCATGTAGGGAAAGAAACATAAGAGGATATTAGTTAACTTTGGTCTAATACCCAGATACACAACAGAACCACATATGGGCTTAGCATTCTAAGAATCCATACATGACAAAGGCGTTTTAAAAGCACCCTCCCTAAGCAACTAATATAGCAGAAAAGTGGATGAAATGAATACGAAACAGTATATCATGCCTGAGCCTATTTAAAGCGCTAGACTGATCCAAATACGGGCATCAACTAGGATGAATCCTTATCTAAAATCAGTGAGCCACTCGCATTCCAGTAACATGATACGAGAAGATGCATGAAATGGAAAATTGTATTAAACATGTAAGAGAAGTTTACATACTGTGAGATATTAAAGACCAGAATCCTCTAAACAGGCAGAACTCCTCCTCACTGAGACCCTACGGGCTCTGAGCCTCAATACAAAATCTTTACAAAATGTATCCCAAAATGGCTTTCACAGCACAATTTTCTGATAAAAGTCTGGAACACTTTTTTCTCCTTGGATCTTTCTTATATAGACTCCTTCTTCACTCAGCGAGAAGATATTTTTTGGAAAAATATCTTCTTCGCATAACCAAAATTTTTTAAAGGTCACTCTCAAAACAACAAAATTCATGATGAGGAATCAGGCCTCTCATCATGGATAGTCAGGCACTTGGCCGTTTTCAAAAACATAAATTTAAACAGCAGTTTGGTGAAAAAGTAAAATGCCGGAGTGGGGCAAACAACCCACTCAAAACTTAAAAGAAACTAATTCAGTAAAAGGTAAATAGGCCGTTGAGGCCAAATCATGAGTTGACAAAATATCATAGGTGCGGAAGAGTTGAGGCAGTTGCTGATTCTGGTGGCGGCACGTTCGCAGATGAACTGGAATTTTGGCTGACAAACTGGGTGCACCTTTGTTGACTGCCCACTGATGGTTCCTTTCTTCCTGGAGGCATGCTTCATATTCTGCTAATGGTCGGAGCATGGAAGGAGTGGTGGAATCTTAGCACGATGGAGGTCTTACTGCTGCGATTCAAGCCCATGCTGTATCGAAACGGTCCACGCTGGCTGCAAGCTGTTGTAGGGCCCTTGAAGCTATAACACGGGCCGACTCCTTATCAATGATCTTTTGACGCTCAACTGTTTCCTTGAATCGACTCGCTATGCCATGATGTTCTGCCTCACTAGCTTTCAAACCCTTCAAGAAAGAAACATATCTCTTGGCGTGTTGGGCTTTGCTACCTGCTTCTTCTATACCTTTGTCTGTGGAGACCTGCCGCTGCACATAAGGACTGTGTAATCCTGGCGGCCTCTTTCGCTTGATAACCCTACAAAACACTGGACTGAATTATAAAATTCGTGCATATGGGAGTGATTATGAAGGACTGGAGAACAATGGCGCGGCAGTGGTCGAACAGTGTTTTCTGCGTAAAAACGGTGAAAAACGCAATGGTACGATGTATGATAGGGTTTGGTGGGGAAATGCATCGTGGGCCGTTCGATCATGGTCTAGTGGTGGGGATCAACGGTGGAGAATGGTCCGTGGAATAACTTATGCACATGACGGAATACATATGAAACATTGAAATTTTAACGTAAAATGTGAAACCTTCAGACTTTGGTGGAAATGCAAATGAAACACATGAAATGCAACGGAAATGCGCATGAGGGGTACGGGAATGAACGTACGAGGTGGGACCCAATACGGAAAGCATGGATCGCAAAGGCGGAAAGTGCGATGGCGGAAAGTGGCACCAACAGAAAACTGCGCTTTGCGCTTTTGCGATGGGGCGGATCTGCGATGGGCGGAAAGTGCAATGGATGCGCAAATCGCAAAGGCGGAAAGTGCGATGGATGCGCAAATCGCAAAGGCGGAAAGTGCGATGGATGCGCAAATCGCAAAAGCGGAAAGTGCGATGGGGGGGGAAAATGCGATCGCACAATCGCATCGCAAATATTTGCGATGGTTCAAACCAACGAACAGTTGAAAATGTGATTTGCGATCTGCGATGAATGCGATTAGCGCCCATGCCATAAGCGCGCGGTCTTGGTCACGGGGAAGTGGTTTGCAGGGCTTGGCCGAAAGGGGCTAGGCCTTAGATAATTTCAAAAGAGGATTTTTTGCCCCTTTTTAATGTATTTCCAGATTGGGAAAGGGCAACGATAGAGAGGAAAAAGGGGACTTTGGCCAAAGGGGGGAAACGGGGAAAAATGGGGGAGTTTTGCAGAGATACAAGGGGTAAGTAGACCTTTGAAGCACATATTTTTAGCAATTGGTGAGGCTTATTGACTCCAGAATCAGCAGAGGGAAAGGAATTAAAGAGCAGGGAATCATGAAAGGCTTCAAGGAAAGGCTTCAAGGACGATGTCTTTCTCAGAAGGAAACCAATACTTGAAAACTTAAAGACAGCGTGACCCCCCTGTTTGTTTTTCAAAATACAGCAAGGAGCTAAGATGATCAACACCATGCATGAGATTGTGGTGGACACCTTTATTGGAAATTAACTGTCGATAAGATCCCAAGAGCTGGATTTATTGGCCAACCTTGTTCTCTGATGTAAAGAAATTTGTCACTGCTTGCCATAAATGTCAAATTTTTGAAGGCAAGAGAAAACTATTGCCTTTACCCCTAAAACCAATTTCCATTGAAAAACCTTTCCAACAATGGGGCCTGGATTTCATTGGAGAAATTCATCCTCCTTCTTCTGGCCAACACAGATGGATCTACACTGCCACAGACTATTTTACTAAATGGATTGAAGCAATTCCTTCCATACAAGCCAATGACTCTGTGATCATAGGATTCCTAGAAACCAGTATACTATCAAGATTTGGCTGTCCTGAGAAAATTATAACTGATAATGCTGCTGCCTTCA